>JABCRI010001449.1:0-26785 GCA_015143295.1 Tetracentron sinense
TCATGCACATGCAGCTACACTTACGTTGTTGTGGCACAAAGTGATTGTTGCAAGAGTCTGATTGATAATTCAGCCTTGAATGTGCCCCCGAGCCACCATCCAGAGTCTTGGAATTAGTGAAGAAGACATTAAACCCAATGGGATGACTATCCGTGCTTTTGACAACTCTAAGAGGCAAGTAGTAGGTGAAATTGATTTAGAGGTTACCATGGGCCCTCATTATTTCGATATCACCTTTCAGGTGGTAGATATTCCGGCTGTCTTTAACCTCTTACTTGGTTGTCCCTGACTCCATTCGGCCGGGGCAGTACCATCATCCCTCCATCAAAGATTAAAATATATCAAGGACGATGAGGTTTTCACAATTCTCGCAGAAAACATGCCCTCGATTAGACACCAGTCTAATATTCTATTCATTGATTTGGAATATCCGAAGGAGGTCCCCAGGTTTCATTCTTTTGAGTTCACTTCGGTGAACAATATACCCAGGATGCGAGATTTGTTGAAGCGAGGAAGCATTGATGTTAATACCATGGTAACAAGAATAATGACTAACCAGGGCTATATGGAAGGTAGAGGCTTAGGCCAAAATCTTCAAGGGATTGTCACTCCTCTAATACCAAAATCCTCACCCCTTAGGTTTGGTTTAGGGTATAAGCCAACTGCCAATGAACAAGTCAAAAAATCTAAAGAATTGAGAATGGCAAGGCTCGATGAGTCCTAGAAAGGCCTGGGAGCCTTGCCATTCTCAATTCTTTAGATTTTTTGACTTGCTCATCGGCAGTTGGCTTATACCCTAAACCAAACCTAAGGGGTGAGGATTTTGGTATTAGAGGAGTGACAATCCCTTGAAGATTTCGACCGAAGCCTCTACCTCCTTCCATATAGCCCTGGTTAGTCATTATTCTTGTTACCATGGTATTAACATCAATGCTTCCTGGCTTCAACAAATCTCGCATCTTGGGTATATTGTTCACCGAAGTGAACTCAAAAGAATGAAACCCGGGGACCTCCTTTGGATATTCCAAATCAATGAATGGAATATCAGACTGGTGTCTAATCGAGGGCATGTTTTCTGCGAGAATTGTGAAAACCTCATCGTCCTTGATATATTTTAATCTTTGATTAAGGGACGATGGTACTGCCCCGGCCGAATGGAGCCAGGGACGATCAAGTAAGAGGTTAAAGGCAGCCAGAATATTTACCACCTGAAAGGTGATATCGAAATTATGAGGGCCCATGGTAACCTCTAAATCAATTTCACCTACTATTTGCCTCTTAGAGTTGTCAAAAGCACGGATAGTTATCACATTGGGTTTAATGTCTTCTTCACTAATTCCAAGACTCTGGATGGTGGCTCGGGGGCAGACATTTAAGGCTGATCTATTATCAATCAAGATTCTTGCCACAATCATTTTGTTGCACAACACCGTAATGTGTAGTGCCTTGCATGATTGGTCCCTTCGGGACCCAATTCTTCCTCATTGAAATTAATTGTAGTAAGGGTCGTGATGTTACCTACCACCTTTTCTAGGTCTTCCGAAGAGATAATCGACGGAACCTGAGCCTCATCTAGAACTTTTAGTAAGGTCTTATAATGTAATTGGGAGGATAAGAGCAAACCGAGAATGGAAATTTGAGATGGCATCTTGTTCATCTGTTCTAGGACTGAATACTCTGCTTTCTTGGATTGTTTGAGGGCCTCCAAGACTGATTCGTCACTGACCTTGTACCTCCGAGTTCTGTCCTGGTTCCTTTTCTCCTCTTCCTCCTAGCGGTTCTCTTCTGCCTTTTTTTCTTTCTTTTGCCTCTCTTCCTTCTTTTTCCCTTGCCTCCCTGGCTTCCCTTTCTCGGATCTCACGGGCCTCTTTCTCCCCTGTTGTCTCATTCATTTTCCCCTTTCCCCTGGCTTCAGACGGGTCAGATTTATAGACCTGCCCATACCGGTTGAGGTTGTCAACATCAGCAATGACCCCCTTTGCCTCTCCCCTCTTTGGATGGCGGATGTTGTTGTAGTTAAAAGACATTCTTTTCAGATCCGCAGGGGGTTGTGGAGTGGGCTAGTCAAATACGACCGGCCGGGGGGTAGGAACTTGGTTGCTTGGAGAAATGGGCCAATCAAACACAACTGGCTTCGATGATTGGTTCAACGAAGGAGTAGGCCAGTCAAATACGATCGTCTTGGGAGGAGTGACAGTAGGGGAAGGCCAATTAAACACAACTGGCGGCCTTTAGACTGGAGGTTGCTGGTCATTGACCGTATTAACTGGGGGTGAAGACTTTCTGTTGTTGAAGTAAACCTTGAATTTCATCCCGGGTTTTTGAATTAGTTGAGAGGGATCGAAGTCAAGGTCATCTCATTCAAGGGCATTGATGGTCCGAGAGGTAGATGCTCCGTTGTTATTGTAAGTGGGAAGGAGATTCTGAAGGATACCAGAGGAAGTTGGAGGATTAATGACGATCCTCTTGCTCTCGATCAAATCTTGGATCTTGTGTTTTAGTATCCAGCATCTATCCGTAGAATGCCCTGGAGCATTCATATAGTATGCGCAATTCTGATTCGCATTGTAGAATCTGGAAGTTGTATATTGCACACCTGGCTCTACTGGACTTACAATGCCCTCTTTCATCAAAGTGCGAAGCATTTCTGACGGACGGGAGGGTAGGGGATCCAAATGACGATACCTTCTTTGATATCCTTGGTTCTGACCCTGATTCTGGAACTGACGCTGTTGTTGCGGAACTGATGCTTGGAAGGGCTGGACATACCCCGAGTTTACCACTGGAGCTTGAAACTGGAAGGGTGCAGGTTGAACATTTTGGGCATACGCAACTTGCCCATATGTAGTAGCAGTTGTTCTAAACGCTTCACTCTCTTTCCTCTTGTTATCGGTATAGGCCTTTTTGGCAACAGGTCCTCCGTTCGCATAGGTGTCAATGACGGTGCGAAATGTAGCATGATCCATTATTTTACCCGTCCTGACCCCTTCATCTATACCCTCTCCGTACTGGATGATGGTTGCAAAGCTTGATTTCGTCTGTGTCACTAGACGATCGTAGTATGGGGCTTTTAACGTGGAGACGAATGTGCTGACCATTTCTTCCTCCATCACAGGAGGTCTGACTTTTGCGGTTGTATCCCGCCACCTGTAAGCATGCTCTCTGAATGATTCTGAAACTTTCCTCTCCATTTTAAGGAGATCCATTCTGGTGGGGACTACCTCTGTGTTATACCGATACCGTGCCACAAAAAGCTTTGCTAAGTCCATCCAACACTTGATCCTTGTGTGATCAAGTTCAGAGAACCATTGGAGAGCCCCTCCTGTTAAGCTCATCTGAAACAGTTGTAACATTAATGGTCCATTTTTTCCGTAGATCCCCAAGGTACCTCCATAGAGTTTCAAATGGGCTATAGGGCAGCCATGACAGCTTTATTGCTTGAATTCTGGGATCTTGAAATTGGGGGGAAGATTTGTCACAGAATATAGGCAAAGATCATCAATGCCTATCTTTGTAAATGGATCGGACCCTTTAACCAACCTTAAATCATTTGTGAGCTTCTCCACCTGAGTGACCAATGAACTTTTCGAACTTTCGTGACGCCATTCCTCCTCATAATGGGTCATCCTTGGATGATCCAAATAAATTGGTTGGTCCTCCGTACGGCCTGGATTATTTGGTGGAGGTGGCGGTGGTGTATCCGTCCATGCTTGCCTTTGAAATTTAGGAGGAACATTTGGGTCTTCAGGGTTCCCTAGGTTTTTGTCTGATCGAGTTATCAGCTGCTCCATCATTAAATACAAGTTCTGAAGGTTGCTCTTTATTTCGGCCAACTCAGTTTTGGTTTCGGTTTCTTGCTCGAACTCGCTTCGGATAGGTTCATGACCTTCTTCCATTTCCGGTGAATTCTGCCTGGATCTTAGTAAATAGGGACTCCGGCTAAGTTGAGTTAATGAGGACGAGGCTTTCTTCCTTGGAGCTATAATGAATAACCTGAAAATAAGAAATAAAAGAGAATCAAATATAGGAAGAATCTCTGTTGACGAACACTCCTTCTGATGAGGAACTTTCCCTTAACTAAAGTAATCGATTCGAACTTATTATTGTTATTGTTATTTTTTCAAAAAAAAAAAAAGTGTCAAAAATCGCAAAGGCGGGCTAGAGGTGTAACCCCTAACAAGGTTGCCCGTAGGACTTAGGGAAAAATCAGAAAGGCGGGATAGAGGTTCGACCTCTAACAAGGTTGCCCGTAGGACTTAGGGGAAAAATCACAAAGGTGGGATAGAGGTGTAACCTCTAACAAGGTTGCCCATAGGACTTAGGGGAAAAATCACAAAGGCGGGATAGAGGTGTAACCTCTAACAAGGTTGCCCGTAGGACTTAGGAGAAAAATCACAAAAGCGGGATAGAGGTTCGACCTCTAACAAGGTTGCCCGTAAGACTTAGGAGAAAAATCACAAAGGCGGGATATAGGTTTGACCTCTAACAAGGTTGCCCGTAGGACTTCGGGGAAAAAATCAATGACTCAAGTTTTTTTTTTTTCGAAGTTTAAAGTTTTAGCTAAAGAGAAGTTCCTTACACATAAGTGTCCATTAACAGAGACTTAAAAATTTCGAATCATCAACATATAATACAGCACAAAGATAACCAAAATGGTGAACAAGGAATGTTCTAATGCCTGAGCTTGTAAGGTAGTTGCTCTGTAATATCCAGTGCGGATACCAAAGACTTATGACACCACTCAGTTGAACATTGTTCAGATGACTATTCTAAACATTTCCATCATTCAATATCGTTATCAAAACCATGCAAGTCAACGTGTCCTCACAAATATTTCTATATGTGGTTCGTAGGGTTTTAAATTCCACCTAAAAAGGGTCCCACAATCATAGAATATCCATGCACGACCCGTGCACTTCTTTTATTCAAAATGATCTGGGTTGGAATGTTTCGTCGCCGTTTCCGGGATGCTATCCATGGTCGTTCAACTACTTAGTTCTAAAGATAGGGGTAAGTCCGGATTCGGACAACATGGGTGGGCAGTGAATGTCGTATACAAACGGTGCAAAAGATAAAACAGAAGGAAGCAAGCAATAAATGACAAACAAAAAATGAAAATAACAGAAAATTAATTTAATGGAGAAAATTAAATCGAGGCTTGAATCCTCTAACTCCCCAGTGGAGTCGCCAGCTATGCGATAGCCGGCCCGGGTCGATCTCCTCCCCGCATCCATGTTTTTCAACTGATGAGAAGCCGAGATCTTTTAGAGTCGCCACCAATCAAAAATCTGGGTGTGATTGTTCACCCACAATGAACACCCTCGATTCAAGAACCGAGATTGGGTCCGGGGATTCTCTTTTTTTTTTATTGGTAAAGGCGTAAAGCTATATATTATATATATGAAAGAAAAGAGTGAGCTACATCCCTAGGATCACCAATAGTGAACCAGGGGAGAAGAGAAAGCTACAAACCAGCTGTAAGCAAAAACAAAAACCAACACAAAAGAATCCGGGCAATCAGAGTGAAAATCTATTCCCCCACGGATCCTCCAAATCACCCCCACTGGATCCCCAGGCAGAGACTAAATGACGCACCCTAGCCTAAATACGGGGAATCTCCGCAGTAGAGCCCTCAAATACCCGTCTATTCCTCTCATTTCACAGGGACCAAACAACTGCCCCAGGGAGGAAAGGCCACACATCCCCTGCTGGCGACGGGAACATCTCTGACAACCAAGAAGATAAGAAGCTCCGAAAGGAACCGGGAAAGATCCAAGGGATGTCTAGATGCATAAGGAAATAGGACCAAACCTCTCTCGCCACAGGACAATGAAGCAACAGGTGATCCACTGATTCCTCTGCTAATAGGCACATAAAACATCTGTTTGCTAACTGCCAACCTCTATGCATGAGATGATCAATTGTCAAAATTTTATTCAATACCACCAGCCATAAGAAAAAGGATACCTTTGATGGAATGCCTGGAAACCAAGCAGCCTGATGAGGAAATGGTAGCAAAGGTCTGGGATGCAAGACTCGCAAAAAAGAACCCACAGAGAACCTCCCATTGTTGCCTAAAGACCAAACGCAGCTATCCCTGGTTGAAGGAGACGGAGTGACCTCTAATACACGAGTTAACAAACCTAGGAACTCCGGGATTTCCCAATCGAAAAGGTTGCGTCGAAGTTTAGGGACCCACACCGGCGCCCCGCTATGCCAATCCAGATAATCGGCAACAGAGGCCGATCTGTTAGACGCAAGGAGAAACAGATTCCCGAAGGACTGTCTAAGCGTTGAGTCACCACACCAGCGATCATTCCAAAAGCTCACCCGATCCCCAACTCCCACCTTAAGGTGTGAGTGAGAGGAGAACTCCTCCCAACCTTGCATTATAGGCTTCCACAACCCAACTCCCAGGGGGCCATGACCGGCCTTTGGGTGCCATCTATTCACCAAACCATGCCTAGTGAGGATCACCTCCCTCCACAAGCTCCCCTCCTCCTCCCCGAAGCGCCAAAGCCACTTACCCAGTAATGCCTTGTTTACCTTGATTAGTGGCGGAATGTTTAGGCCTCCTCCACTCTTAGGGAGGGAAATGGTTTTCCAGTCCACCAAATGGTATTTTCGGGTATCAATCTTTTCATTCCAAAGGAAATCTCTCCTGATTCTTTCTAATGTCGATGCAATCGAGGCGGGGATGGTAAATAGAGATAGGAAATATGTCGGCAAACTACTCAAGGTGCTCTTTAGCAGTGTCAACTTTCCCCCTTTAGATAAGAAACGAGCCTTCCAACCCTGCAGGCGCTTAGTGAATCGTTCAATGACTGGGTCCCAAATCGCCTTGGCTTTGAATGAGGCGCCTAAAGGTAACCCAAGATATGACGTCGGGAAGCTCCCCCGCCTACACCCAAGACAGGCAGCCAACTCTTCTAGGTTGGGCACCGTCCCCACCCTATACATCACGCTCTTCCCAAAGTTTATACGCAAACCTGAGACTGCTTCAAAGCAACGGAAAAGACAACGGACTAGGGCCAATTTTGAGCATGACGGTTCACAGAAAATAAGGGTATCATCTGCGAATTGGAGGTGGGATATATTTAGGCCACTGCGACCAATGAAGAAACCTTCCCACACTGAGGGTGATGCCTTCTGAATCATCCTACTCAATGCTTCCGAGACAATGATGAACAAAAGAGGCGAAAGCGGGTCCCCTTGCCTAAGCCCTCGCGATCTTTGGAAGAACCCATGGAGGGACCCATTAATGAGCACTGACGTCCGCACAGTCCTTATACATGTCCTCATCCAGGCCCTCCTCTTGAGCCCAAAACCTATACGGCCAAGCATATATTCCAGGAAATCCCAATTGAGGTGGTCGTATGCCTTTTCCATGTCAATTTTGCACAAAATTCCAGGGACTTTCTTACGAAGACGGTCCTCTAGGCATTCGTTTGCAATTAGGGGGCCATCTAGAAGTTGTCTCCCGCCCACGAAAGCACACTGGTACGGCGAGATGAGTGATTGCATGACCACTTTCAGGCGGATTTCTAAGACTTTAGCCAAGATTTTAGACAAGCTACTCACCAGGCTAATTGTGCGGAAATCCTCCAGTCATTGTGCTCCGGCCACTTTAGGGATGAGGACTAGGAATGTATTGTTTAAGACTGAGTCAAAGGAATTGGAGGAGTATACCTCCTGAAAGACCTCCATCACATCTGGCCCAACAATGTGCCAAAACTTTTTGTAGAATTCTATGCAGAAACCATCAGGACCCGGGGCTTTATCTCCCACCATTCCACAGACCACAGAGAAGATCTCCTCAGAGAAGGGACGCTCCATTGAGTTTCGTTGGGCATCTGACAGCACTGAGAAATCTAGGCCATCCAATGTTGGTCTGAAACCCCTGGATTCTGTAAATCTGTCCTCAAAATATTTCACTGTTTCCGAGGCAATCTCTCTCTCTGACACCATTATGGAGTTGCCTATGCGAAGGCTAGAGATTAGATTTCCTTTTCTCCTTGCATTCGCCACCCGATGAAAAAAACGGGTGTTCCGATCCCCTTCTTTAAGCCATTGCACTCTGGCTTTTTGCTTCCAAAATACTTCTTCGGACTCAAGTAGTTGGTGATATTCGGACTTCAGGGTTTCTCTAGCCAGCCTCTCTGGTTCGGAGAGAGGGCCTCCCTCTTCTCTCAAGTCTATTCGGTTGATCTCATCTAGCAACCTCTTTTTCTTAATCGGAACCAGACCAAACACTTCTTTGTTCCAACCCTTAAGACGGACCTTCAAGGCTTTCAACTTTAGACTGAATCTGGTGCTAGCAGGGCCCCAGAAGGAGTTACTCGACCAGGATTCCTCCACGAGACTGGGAAAGTCCGGGTGTTCCATCCACATTAATTCAAATTTGAAAGGACGGGGTCCTCCCTGAATCCTTGATGGATCTAGCATGATAGGCACATGATCCGAAGTGGATCGGGCTAGGGGGAAGGACCGGGCATCCGGGTACTTTTCATCCCAACGAGTGCAGAATAGGAATCTGTCCAGCTTGGAGCAAATGGGGATAGTCTGGAAATTCGTCCAGGTGAACCGGGCCCCTAACAACGGGCACTCTAGAATAGCATTCCTTGATATGAAAGCTTCAAACGCCCGCATCTGCCCAGAGAAAGTGCCCCATTGGATCTTTCCTGGGGTGATCGAACACAATTAAAATCCCCCCCGAAGCACCATGGGAGATCCCAATGAGCAGCCATGTTGTCAAGTTCTAGCCATAATCTTGGCTGCTCGGAGGTAATCGTTGGCCCATATATACCCGAGAATACCCATTCAAATCCATCCGTTCGGGCTTTACAATGGATCGAGAGCGAGAACTCTCCTTCCTCGAAGTCTACCACTTCTAGGTCATCGGAGTCCCACACCATAAGGACCCCACCGGCCGCCCCGTAGGCCGGAAGTTCCTTCTAAGAGTGCGGACCAGACCCCCAAACCTCCTCGACCACTGTGGGTGAGATTGTGGTCATTTTGGTTTCCTGAATGCATAGAATGGATGGTTTGTGGGACCTGACCAACTCCCTTACTGCCCTCTTATTTTCCGTCCCTAGTCCACGAATGTTCCAAGATAGAAAGCGGTTGTGTATCATTTAGGAAACAAAACTGCCCCTACCTTTCTTACTCGTGCCTCGCACTTGGCCTCTCGATTGGGAATAATTCATCGAGGATGAGAGCCGCCTAAGTTCATTTGTTAATCTCTTATTATGACCTCCCTGACTTCCCGGGGAAGAGTTTCCCCGTGGAGAGCCTCCATTTCGCTCCAAGGAGCGAAATAACTCCATCACCTCCGTTTCGTGACCCTCATAGGACAACCCAAGGAATTTGGCGAAATCTTCTATGTGCTCTAGAACCCATTTGGGGACAGAGTCACTCCCAGCCACCCCCCTTACCAATTCTGCCTCTAATGCCCTAACAACTTCCACCCGGTTCTCTGTGATTTGACTTCTAGGCACTGACCTCGGGGATAACCTATTCTCTGTGGGAGCCCCTTGCGAGACAGGGCTACCCGAAACCAAAGTACTAACCATGGCCACATCAGGCCGAGGTATGGAATTTTCCCCAGCTGTTGGTAAAGAAATAAAATGGTGAATTAGATCCTCAGAGTCCCTACTACCCACGCCATCCTCACCGCCGATGAGCATGGTGTGGGGAGTAAAGAGAGAGTGTTGGTATGTACCTTGCACCGGAAGCTGGATCAGCGAGTTGTCATCCTCCTGCCCACGTGAGGCTGAAGGTGGAGAGGATTGGATCAGAGTTCCTTGTTCTCCTATTATCCCCCCAATCTGAGCTCCGGTTCCCACCATTGCTTCCTCAAAACAGCCTGGTTGAATAGAAGAAGTTCCGGTGATCCCTGCTTGTTCTACCCCCTGCGACTCCGGACACCTGCCTCCCATGTTTCCATCCTCTAAATCTTCGCTACCTCCTTCCAGAGCCTACCTTGAAGGGGGGAAAGATGAACAATTTCATGGTTCAATTCCTGGTTTAGCTGAAGTACCATTGGTGTTGGCCCTCCTTGCCCTGATGCAACGGACTCTGTTTTCTGATCTTCATCCCCCTTCATGACTAGATCGTTGTCTGCCCTTGGAGATGCTTCTTGGTTGACTTCCGTTGACTTGCTTACCTGATTTCCTATGAATTTCAGGGTATTGGCCATATTAGACATGCTGTTGCGCCTTTCCACTACTTGCTCGTCAGCCTCATCCCCATCTCGAGCCTCCCGTTGGTCACTTAGTCCAAATGCTGGAACTATCGAGGCCAACCCCTGTCTTTGCCCCGACCTGGGATCTGATTCTGCACCGTGAGCACCTACTGACTCTTCCGGACCCTCCCGAGCTTCCTGACCTCCTTCCCTTCCTAATTGAGTACCGATTTGTTCGCCACCAGGTTCGCTTATTGCCCTTGACTCCTCGACCACACCTTTTACAGTTCGAAGCTCGGCTCCTGCTTCCATTGATATCTCAACGATCCTGCCTTGAAATGGCAAGCTCGGGGGCCAATCTCTTGAGATAGATCTGTCGTCCAGCCCTAAACTGTTTTGTGGGTCAGTAGCTTGTAGGCTTGTATCCAGCCCATCACTGTTAGGACGAAAAGGCGCTACGATAGTTGGGCCCAGATGAAAATGGCCCATCTTAATAGAAGAGGGGTGGGCTTCTACTGGTGCTGAAGAATATGGGTCCGGGTCAAAGGAATGCCCATGGTTTTCATCCGATGACTTCGGATGATCCACTTGTTCCGTTAATACTCCACTCTGTAGGGCCAAGATACTAGGGTTATCTTCAGCTTCTTCATTCACCCGAGGTTCTTCGATGAAGACTCCCAAGGACTGATCTCCTCCAGCAAAATCATCGCTGCCTGAGTACAGGTGAGACCGTCGTACCACCTTAATTCGCAAGTACCTTAATCTTCCATTCCTTCCTCTTCTTTCTCCTTCTGATATTTCTTTTTTTGTTCTTTTTCCTCTTCTTCCTGCTTTGCCTTGAAGGTTGCCTGAAATCCTCTCTCTGCTGAGGTGGACTCCTTATGTTTTCCCTGATTTCAACCTCTGCAGACCTCTGACCAGCGTTGATGTTGCGTGCCTGGCCCTGACCAGTTCCGTAGGGTCGTAGCCCATCTGCTACCCCTGGTTTTACCTCAAGTACCTTGCCCGATGACTGCCCTTTTTGCTTTTCACCTACCACGAACTTGATTGCGCCCCCAACACCCTGCCCTAGGTTTGAATTTGAAAATGGGTTGTAAGGTTGGATGGGTTTATCCAATCCAAGTGTGCCACGTGGTTTTCCTGCCACCTCAAGTTCCTCTTCCACCACAACCCAGCTCCGGCAATATCGGACCTCCATGGAGTCCGGCCATCTCCTACAGTTGTCACACAGTTCAGCCTCCCAGTCCGAGAGTTCTATTGGGTATGTGGTCGAGTGAAGTGCTAAGGTAATACGTCGTGGGATAGATTTTAGGCCCCCCCTCACTTTCAGTTTGGCGAAGGATAGATCCGACATGGCTTCGGATGAAGGGTGTATCTCCACCAATCCACCGCATACTTGGCCAATCTTTTGAAAAATATTTGGAACCCATAGATGGAATGGGAGGCCCTTTACAGCAATCCACCTCGATTTGGACAAACCAGTAAATGATAAGGTATTCGTCGCCGGCCACCATCGATGGAAACCCACAAAAGACTCTGGATTCAACCAGTGCTTCCTATTATCGCATAGAGTTACCATGTCCGATGAAGATGTTGTATGGAAGATAGCGCGTTGTGCTTCGAAGGGGAAAAGTGTTATGCTTTGTTTCTCAGGGATCAACTTCCCTATTATCCTAGACACCTCTTCCCAATCGTCCATTGTGCTCTTCCCCCCAATTGAACACACCACTGCCTTCGACCAAATGTTGAAAGAAACGGCGTCATAATCCACTATTACTCTCTTATCCCTTCCTTGATGTGTCACATGACATCGGATACCTGGCCTTGATTCAGACCTTGCAACCTTAGTACCAGGGATCATTCTAACATTCCTCTGTGCTCTAGTAGTGGGGCCATTAGTCCATATATTGCCTGGATCTGTGGATCCCTTTGACCTCTCGAGATAAGCCTGTTTTACCTCTCCTGTCTTGACTGGCTTAGAAGTCTGGAGAAAAACGTTGACGGATTTATGAATTGATATCCACCCGGAGGCCCGAGGTCCTTTAGGTATAATGATTCGCCCACCCCTACCGGACTTGGGGATGGACAAAAAAGCTAGATACTCTCCCCTGACATTCACCTTCTTCTCCCCAAGGATAACTCCATCATGACCTCGGAATTTCCGAAACATGTAACCCTGCTTCTCCGCAATACAATCTTCACAGGTTTGTTTTAACCATCCAATGGCCTCTTCCGGCAGCCAGAGTGTATTGGCACCCCCTAACCAACCCCTTTCTGTGATCTTAAGAAACATACCATCCTGTTGTTTATTTTCCTGAATATCGAATAACTTGGACTCAATTGCTAACTTCTTCTGGCGCAGAACCATCTTGAGAACTCAAAAGAACTGAGGAACTAAAGAAACACGACCGACACTGATGCTCTGTTTGAGCAGAGGCAGATGACAGACCAGGATGCTCAAAAAGAGCGGAGGCAGATGACAGACAAGGAATACTCAGATGAAGAGATGCAACTGTCGAACACGGAAAACTCAAGGGTGAGCGAAAGAGAAAGAGAGATAAGGGAGGAACACGGTAGAAACAATGAAGGATGTTCAGGGGAGACCAAAACCACATGAAAGGAAGACACCAAGACCGCAAACCAGACCGCAAACATGGTAGGACTCAATTGCTGAACTGGGGAACTAAAGAGACACGACCGACCTTAAGATATACACATTGAGAAACTGACGAACACGGAAAGAGCGGAGGCAGAGAAACTGACGAACAGACAAACTTAAGCGGGAGAAGAACAAAAAACAACTTACCCTTATGAGTTGGGGAAGGTGTTAAGCACCCCACCTCATCCGTCGAACGACGGTTACCTCTTGATTTTCTCCATTAAATTAATTTAAAATTTATTTTTCCTTTTTATTATTTTTTATTTCGAGATTGGAATTCCCCCTCCTCGACCGAATCGGGAAGAATCCTCTCTACTTGCGCAGTGAAAGACCTCTTTTTCCTTAAATCAATGACGGCTACACTCTCTGCTCGACCGAATCGAGAAGGGCCCCACCTACTTTGGCGGAAAAGGGATAACTAATTTATTCTAAAACAGAAAATGAAAGAGAAATCGGAGATCTCCTCTTCCTACTCTTTCTTTCATCCGGATTTCCTCTACCTCACGACCGTTTGGAGGGAAACCTTTTGACTACTTAAGTGAAAGAGAAGGAAGAAGAGATTCGGATGGGTAGAAGTAGAAGTCGGGGTTGTGGCATACCTTTTCTCTTTTTATTTGGCTTTCCAAGCATTCAAGAACGTCTTTATACGGCGATGAGATCCGAACTCCAATGAACTAGATTCCTTCGCTCCAAAGTAGGAGTGGGAGAAGGTTTAGAAGAAACCTAGATCGAAGAACTTGAAGAGACTCCTTGAATGTCTTAAAGCTTTGAAGAAATCTGGATTTTTGGACTCAAGGGATTCTAGGTTTGCTCTCTGGGTTAAGGGATCTCCAAAAGCTAGGGATTTTTAAAGTCTTTAGCAGTGTAGTCAAGGCGTCGCCTAGGCGATTTTGGGCCTGCCTCGCCTAGGCGCCCCTCTAGGCGGGCGATCCTAGTTAAAAAAAAAAATTTTTTTTTTTTTTTTTTGCTTTAAAAAAATCCAAAATTTCCCAATAATATAAAAACATATAATGAAGTAGTAATAAGATTCTAAATCTTTTTTTTCACTAAAAATATCCATTTTTTTCACTAAAAATATCGTTTTCGGCGCTGCCCCCCCTGCCACCCCCCTAGGCAATCGTAGGGGGCTCTGCCTAATATTATACATGGACAATGACACGAATTTGGGTATTTTGCCTAGATTTTGAAATGTTTAATACTCCACTATGTTAACATGTCTTTGGTTATGTGATGAATGATTGTAATAGACTTTTTATTTTATGTTTTTGTGGAATGTAGGTGTGGAGTTTTGGTCTTTTGGATGTTATATATATATACGTGATATATATATAATTATATATATATTTATATTAAATTTATCGCCTAGGCCACGCCTCGCCTAACCGGGGCTAATCGCCTAGACGCCTTGACTACACTGGTCTTTAGAGATTTTCCAAGTTTTTCCAAGATGAGGAATGGGTTAAGGTGTGGCTCCTTTTATAGGGTGAAAAGTAGGGGTTTTCTTATTTTTTCCCGATGTGGGACTAAAATAATCCCAAAAAAACTCATTGGCATGCAAACCAAAGCTCGGACTTAGGGTTTTTTACGAAATCAAAAGGGGGCGCTATTTGAAGTAGCGCCCAGGCTGTTTTGCTCTCAGATTAGGCTGGGTGCTACTTCAAGTAGCGCCCCTAGGCAGTTTTTTAAAAATTGAATATGCCCCCCTTTTTTGAAGGTCCGGTTTTGGTTGGTTTTGAGCTGGGCTTGAACTGGGCCTTGAGCGAGGTTTGACCTTGGGTTCCTTTGGAGTTCGGATCTCATTTCTTGGAGATGGTGCTTGAAGTCATGGGCCGTCAAGGCCTAAAAGGATTCTTTCTCGATGCAAAATGGGGCGTCTACAGGTGTCATAACAATTCTTCAGCTTGCTTTACTCTAAACATAAGCATAAACATGATTAAGGGATGGTAACTCATCCTTATTGAGGATTTGTACCCTTGTCAGCTCAAAATCTAGATTCAGTCCAAGAAACTCAAAAAAATTCTGGTTTGCTCGACCTATTTCTTGTAAAGAGCTTCGTCTCCAAAGCATAAAGGTTGAAAAATCTGGTTGTGATCTAACTCTTCCCACATACTGCGAAGGTAGGCAAAATACTCTACCAAAGACTTATCACCTTGCTGAAAATGAGCAATTTCCTAGCTTAGCTGATAGACAAGAGCAATATTCCTTGTTTGAGAATATGTCTGAACTATAAAATCCCAAATCTCCTTTGCTGTGCGAAGAAATAGGAACCAAGGTTATTAAATCGTAATCGAATCGTAAAATCGTTTTTAGGACCGATTTGATTCAAATAATAAATCGTTAGATTCAATCCATTTTTTAAAAAATTGTTTAAAAATACAAAAAATTACTTAATAAATCAAAAAAATAGAATAATATATTATCTAAAAGATTTCATTCAAATCTATTGAAAAAAGAAAGTAATGAATATTTCATTGCATATACTATAAAAAAACACAAATGAACTTAATAAAATGAAAAAAAAAACTCAATATCATTAAAGATAAATCAACAAAAGTGAACTTATATAATCATGTTTTATGAGATCAAGCATCAAAAGACTTGTACAATTAAAAAAACTAATAAAATAAACTATCAAGTTTTCCCAAAATCCAACTCCATAATCTTTCTTCTTTCTCATTTCTTATCTTTTTTTTCCTGTTTCATAGTATGTCAGCAACAGAGAGAAAAACCAAATCGGGGTTTTGGCATGTCCGTAATAGCGGTTTTCCTCTTTTTTCTCTCTTCTTAAAAGACATAAAGTACTTTTAAAAAATCAAAGAATAAAAAATATTTTTTCAGTATTGGTCCGTAAAAGATTTCGTGTTCGAATCGTCTGAATCGCATGAATCGTACGATTTGAATCATAAATCGTAAATCAAATGAGATTTACCTAATTAAGATTTTCACATCCGATTTGAATTGTTTTACTTGGGATTCGAATCAAATCGTAAGATTTGAATCGCAAATCGCAAGGATTTAACAACCATGATAGGAACCCCTTACTAATCTATGGTTGCATGGAGTGAAGTAACCATGATATGACAGTCAAGTTTTCAGACTCCCATTGCTCATACTACAAAACATTTGCCTTGGGTTCATAAATCCGGCCATTATATATCCCAATTTCCTCTTGCCTCCGGTAGACGTTTTTGCCGATTGGGATCATTCAAAATAGTTGTCCATCCAATTTGACTGCAGTAATATGAAAATTAGGGTTCTTCATAGGAGGATTACTCATAATGGAGGCCCAAGGAGATGGCGAAGAAAAATTTGATTTTTCTGAAGTCAACATTGTCTTAGAAAATCACGGAAAAATACCCAACACTTGAAGGATTACTTTACTTATAAATCTGACCAACTAGGTCAATAACAGAAAAATCTAACACAAAAACAACAATAAACACTGCCAACGCCTCTTACGGATGTTAAATGAAGTTTTTTCACACAAAATAGCTTGTAGAACAACTTTATGGTTCTCAGAATCAAACCCTTTCTCCAAACAAACTCCAAAAAACTATTGCTTTGTTAAAACAATGAATCCACACATTTATAACTCCAGATTTATTGATTCATAGTAGATCTAGATGTTCATCAACAACCCCAAGAACCTTTTAAACTCGATTGATGTAAATCTGATTTTTTTTTCATGAAATCATTCAAGAGCACGAAATATTAACCTAGATACTCCAAAAAATCAGAATAAAATCAACCCGAACTATAAAGTATTAAACCATACCAGATCCACACGGCACTATTCAAGCAACACTATTCACGCGAGACTATTCATACCACACTATTTACAACACTATTCATGCCATTAAAAAAGAAGAATCTGATATCAAGTAGAAAGAGGAAGAAGAAAAAAAAAGAATTGAAAGAAGAGAAAAGAGGGATTAGAGATTGTAATTGTGATTCACTTCTCTCTTCTCCTTCATATATTATTACTTAATTGAGAATTACATATTTACCCTTATGTGTATGACGCGTACTAGATACAGTACATGTAATACTCACAGTATAGCCAATAACATGAAATACCCTAAATATCCTTGTTAACAATTACTAGGCCAATTAAGATGAAAATTCAATATGTTATGCATGTTCGACCAATCTATTAATGGGTATGCATAACACCAATCTATTAATGGGTATGCATAACATATTGGAAATATGTTAAAAGCTGGTATTATCGCCATTCTAGTTAGGATAAAGATGACTTCTAGCCAATGTTATGAATGTCGATATCGCATGATATGTTGAGCCGTAGAAAAAAGATATATCAAGGATATATTGATATCGTGGGAACATTATCGCAATTCGGACGTGAAGGGAAAAATTGAAAAAAAATATAGTGAAAAACATGAAAATATTAAATAAAACTTCCGAAAATGTTAAAATAGATGTTAATACACATCTGAGAATAAAAACAACAATAATGTATAAGAGATGCAATGAGAATGGGGCCACAGATGTGCCTTGACGCTAACAACAATGTATGATTCACTAATATTGATGTAACTTACATAAACAATTTTATTCATTTCTCAATCAAGCATAACAATTAACTCAAAGACAATTAGTTTTATACATAATAATTAATACATTAATAATGGTATATCCAACTCTGAGTATCCAACCTCAACAACTACAATCACAAGCTCACATAGTATTGATTCTCCACATAAATACAATATTGTGCCTAATTCATCTGATGATAGAACCATGATGTATACTCACATACATAACGCTGGTAGTCATCTAGTCCAACATGTAGCAATATTCTCATAGCCTCAAACCAAGCATCTGTCAATCCATAAATCTCACGAATGGTCTGCCTCTTGTTGATGTCCTCATGGCCCACATCTCGCTCCTTGGCCTTGGCCTTTCCCTGCTGACGGGAGATGTAATGTGAAGATGGGGCACCATGATCCTAATCCTGTGTGAAATGGTTAAAGG
This sequence comes from Tetracentron sinense, assembly GCA_015143295.1. Classification (NCBI taxonomy): domain Eukaryota; kingdom Viridiplantae; phylum Streptophyta; class Magnoliopsida; order Trochodendrales; family Trochodendraceae; genus Tetracentron; species Tetracentron sinense. The sequence goes on from JABCRI010001449.1 coordinate 17,838, forward strand.
CAGCTTCTACGGTGAATGGGCTTAGAGGCCCCTAGCTCTCCTCTGGTTCAACGTTGCCTCCATCTCAGGGCCAGGATTGTTGCGCCTCTACTGCTCTCATCACCAATATTGTGGTCATCACCACCCTCACTACTACTATAAGAATGAGTATCAAATAATCCACCTGGCACAATGGCTGCAACATGCGAAGTTGTAGGACCTCTCATCAACCCATGAAATGAATCTCCACTGGTGCTAGACCCCACTTTTGTAGCTAAGGACCCTGTCCTCATCAATGCCCATCTCAGTGGCCACCCTAGCTGTAGCTGCATTCAGAAGCTCTATTATTAAATTATAATAATTAATTTATCAAAATATTCAACATATTTTGGTCAAATTATGTAGGAGTTTCCCATACATTATATCTATTTATTTTAATGTATACAATTTTTTTAATTACTAGAATATAAAAAAAAATCAATATTGAAATTTATTTTTACGTAAATTTATAGATCGACATTCGATCAACATCATATAATTTATCTAAGTCATAACTCTAACTCTTATGTTTAAAAAGTTTAGAAGAACATCATTTTGAAATTGAATTTTTAACATTTTGTATCAAAAAAAATTAAAATAAAAAATCCGTTGTCCCAAAAAAAAAGAGTTTGGCCAAAGTATAGATTGGGCCCAAACACATAACATATGGAAATTTTACATCAAATTTTAACTTTCCCCATTTCTCCCTAATATAAGTCAATTTGAAGAAATCGATTACCTTGCCGAGAAATTTTCCTTGATCTTCGACTTTTGTTATGTTTCCCTTTCCCCCAAGCTCCCAAGCTTTCGGTGGAATCCTTTGTTGAGGAGTTTCACTCAAAAATGGCGAAAACCCAAAACCCCCTTTTATGTAACATGTCACACAATGCATGGGATATATCATGCACTATATCCCATATATTGCACGATATCATATGATATTTTGCAAAAAAAAAAACTAACTAACTAACTAACTGTGTTTAAAAATATTGCATGATATTTTCGAAAAATTGTAAAATTTATAATACTCTGTATAGATATATATCGAGACCCATCGAAATCGAGAACTAGCATTGATATCGACGATATTTCGTCGACATTTTAAACCGTGGTTCGAGCCTCCGTGGAACTTCATGTGAATCTAATGCTGCTCTTGTTGTATAATGGAGTCCTATGTACCTGACTTCATTTGTCTTTTTCTTTCTTTAAATTAGTATTGCACATGTCTTTGTTCAATCTCAAATGCATTTCTTGTATATATTGCATTTGTTTTTATCCCTAAGTGTGTATTTATATTTAATTAAACATTTTCTGAAGTTTTGACAAAATATTCTGTTTTTTTTCAAAAATTTTCCCTGAACGGCGAAAAATCCGCCATATAAAAATTTGTGCGTTACTTCCTATGAAATTTCCCAATTTTGAAGTGCGAAATTATCTACGAAATTGAAGTTTAAAACCTTGCTAATGTAGCTTTATTGTGATTTTTTGACTATTAACCATATTGTTTTTCTGAGCATCAAAAAGAATATGGTCAATCTAATGTCTACAATTATAAATCAAGTTGTTTTTTAGTGTGGTAAATTTTAGGTGAGCCTATCAAATAGTATTCCCCCTTTATGGGTCCCTGTGTCAGTATGCCATTGTAGCAAGGTTTTGAATTTAGACCATATCTTGAGAATTTCAAGATTTCCTGTCGATTTCAGATAATTCAAAATTTCAACCAATTCTGTCTTTTTCATATACAAATTTTTTAGCATTTCAATGAAGATTTGAAATTTTGGGATTTTATTCAATATTGACCATGACCTAAATTAATGCCAAAAACCTAGGAAGCACGGATACTTTGAAAATGGAAACGTACCCGTATCGCTGTACCGGATACAGCACTCTAACGTAAAACTTAGCTGTTTTTCATAATTTCTGCTGTATTGCCGTATCTAAGTATTGCCGTACCCGTGCTTCCTTGCCAAAAACTAAATTTAAAACCTTGATTGGCACCTTATGTTTCTCATTCATTATGATATAAGAAATGTGATATATTCCTAACTGAAGTAAACATGTATTAGTTGCCACACATGTTGCCATCGGAGGAAGCTTTTGCTGCTGCAGTTTCTGCCCTTGGTATCGAGAATAAAGATGGGGTGATCGTTTACGATGGAAAGGGGATTTTCAGTGCAGCTCGTGTTTGGTGGTAAGTGTGAGTTTGATATTAACAACTAAAAATATAGCAGATCATCTCTTAGTTAAGTAGCATGAACTGATTCCCCAATTTTGGTATTCGAATGAATAGGATGTTTCGAGTGTTTGGGCATGACAGAGTCTGGGTGCTAGATGGAGGCCTGCCCCGATGGCGTGCTTCCGGATTTGATGTTGAATCTAGTGCTTCTGGTGATGCTATTTTGAAAGCCAGTGCTGCCAGTGAAGCGATAGAGAAAGTTTATCAGGGACAATCTGTAAGTTAATAATTATTCATCCATTTTGATACAGTATCCCAGGTTTTTATTCACTTCATATGTGATGGATTCTTGTTTTCTCTTGGATATATATTATTAGGAGATTCTTTTGTTTTATATACGATAAAGAAAAGAACGAATTATTTATCCGCTGATTGATCGTAAAGCATGAATCATTAAGAGGCAGAAATGGATAAACTAGCTTACTGTTTTACAAGTCATTATCAACATTCTGAAAAGATATGATATACAGTCACATAGCAAAGGTAAACTGGAGTATGCTCCTACAAAAATCAGTATTATGGATTAGTAATAAGTGTAGCTTCATAGGGGAGTTTCTCTTCTTAGTTTGCTTTGCTGTATTGGTTGGCTTCCTGTTGAGGGCCTCTCATATATGGACTAATGTAATAAGTTCTAATTTGATACAATACGAGACTCTCTATCTTTCCTTATATCACACTCACACAGTCACACACACACACACACACGCGCGCGCGCGCGCACGCATATATATTACACGTACAAAGTATTTATTGGCCTTGTATTCATCGTCTCATCGATTAGCATCCAAATGTATGGGCTACCCATTGAATTTTCAAGTCTGGAATAATTGTAATCTCCCAACAAATAATATTTGATATTGTTGGTCAAAAAGTAGTATGCACATATGCCTTTGTGGGCAATATCCAAATAGTAACCCACTTCTTTGGAATGGCGAGGCCCAAATAATTTTGCATCTTTCTGGATAATTCTAACTGTTTGACGACTAGGCAATGTAGTCAAAGCATCGCCTAGGCAGTGCTATGCGAGCTCCAAATTTTTTTCTTCATTTTGGATGATTTTTCTGTCTAACCAATAGCCTTCATTTTAATGGTCAGAAGATATTTATGCAATGGACCAAAATCCGTGTGAAAGAAAATCATTCTTCGGATGATTAGGCAGCAGATCCAAGCATCAGGTTAGTGACCATTACGCCTAACCGGGACCCCTAGCGTTTGCATCAGGGTCTAGGTAGGCTCTAATAGAGAAGTAGTTTCCTAATTGGCGTTTAATCATCACTTCCAAGGAGCTGAAGTGCTATTGGCATAGATGGTTACGCGAGACCATGGAATCAAATTTCGACAACATCGGCAATATATTGCCAATATTTGTTGATATCACAATGAGGCGACACATCTTTATGGTGCAGATTTTTTTTTACATGCTATCACACGATATCGAGGATATATCCACAATATTGCTGATATTGTGCAATATCGTCCGACATGTGTTTTAAATGTTTTTTATTATAAAAGACTTTAGTCTTTGGGTATGATAGTGAAGTTCATTGTCTTATATGTAAATAAGGTTATACCCTATTTGAATTTAACAAAAATTATCCTAGATCCAAATTCTTGAAGAATAAAAAGTCAACTTTTCAGTTCATGACAAAAATCTGCTTTTTAGTGCCTTTTTGAGAATTTCAACTTTCAAATGCTAAGGTATTTCATAAATTCTATCATATCAAAACATAGTATACCCAAAAGTCCGGTGAAAGAGTCATATTTTAGTTTTAAAAAATATTTCATCTACGGGGTTAAAAAGTCAACTAAAAGTTTAGCAGAAAAAGACTTTACATTCGAGCTTTACAAAAAAAAATTAAGCATATTATAAGTACCCTCCATTTAAAATGCTCCCAAATTTAAAATCCAAAAGAATCGTATAGATATATTTTTGGGTATGAACTGTATGAATATCATTATGGGGGTTTATAGCCTTATGAGGCAGTTTCAGTGACAATTGTGCTCTTAGGAGCATAGCTATGCACAACCAAAGGGCCAATATCCATATGAATATGTTTTGGTTATGAGCCAGATCCATATTGGTATAGAGGTGTACAACCTCATTTGCCTGTACTGGTGTTATGTACTTGAGTATACATGAGTATATATTAATTTACATATATTAATGTACCATAATGTGATGAGCTAGACACAATATTATACATATGTGGGTAACCGGTTGTTAGACATTAGGCCCTGAAAAGTCATTTACATTGTAAGATTTTTATTGATTAGATTAATAAAGATATCTTCTTTATCTATTGAGAATTCATTATGGGTAATTGACCAAGATCATGAGATGATCTATACGATATGAGATATCGAACAAGGTCCCTAGGATATATTGTAGGAAAGCTATGTGATAGGTATTGGACTATTACAGGCAGATATAGCTTTCCAGTTCCTAATACCTTATACAGTCATAGCTATGGGTGAAGCTGGGCACTTCACTTATATAACTGCCACAATGCTAAGATGTTCTCAATGGTTGAGATGTAGTTTTATCTCAAACTATTGTAGTGGAGACTACACATCAGCATATGGGTGCTTAAATGTACACTGACTGATTGCATACAATGAGAGACCTCTTGCATAAACATACTATCAGATATTTAGTCTCTCATTAACATTGAACAGTTTTGATGATCCTTAGATCTGATGAGTCCATTTATAACTGAGCAGTGATCTAACAGTTTTGATTGCCATAAGTACTCTCTACCTGAGGGACTATGATTACGGTGGACCGTTGGATACTCAAAAAAAAGTTCGGAGTCATGATGAATTCAAACACGAAATCCTTGCGCATTAAATTGAGAGCGATATCCAAGTTCCGGGTAAGACGCGATTTAAGCCAATCCCGCGTAGATGATTTTGAAATCAAATAAGTGTGAAATAGATTTTAATAAAATATATTATACTCATAAAGTTTTTTCTCAAATGTTTGAACAGGAGAACTACTTTCACCAGGCTTAATCAAAAGTCTTGGAAACAAGGGAGATAGGCTATGAGGTTAGATAGTATATTAATCTCGAAGGCCTCGTAGGAAAATGTTATTGGATGATAATCAAATAATAAGTTCTGTGGCGGGATCTTTTATGGTTTATGTTCGACACTGGGATTCAATTGCAAAATAGAGATCTCATGTCACTTGCAATTCCCATGTCATTCCATTAAGGGGTTCAATGGGAGATCACATCGGGTTAGAAGGTCCTATAGCAATCTGTGAAGATGCGCATAAAAGAAATACAAGATCCAAATAAATAGAGAACTGTAAATATATAATTAGGATAAATGGTATCTTATGAAATAGATTAAATGTTAATCTATAGTTAGATTAAATGTTAAATCTAATTAAAGGGTAATAATTATTATATTATTAAACAAATATAAGGGGATAGGAGTGGACCCATAGCCATTAAAAGACCCTAAGATGGACCTATTGGTTGGCAAAGCCTCATGGGATAGATATCTTAGGTGGCTCCCACTTATCTTCCTTGTTAATAAGGGAATTTTTGGATTAGTAGATAATTATTAATTAATTAGTTTTTATCTATGGAAATTAGATACCTTATGGAAGGGAAAAGAAACAAAGAGATAAGGCTTGTCCTTAATACTTACTTCCTTGGAGCTCAAGACTCCCTCTAGTCACGCCCCCCACTAGCACATGCATCCGCTTTTGGTTATTTCTAATTTGGTTAGAATATATAAGAGTAGGGATGTGGGTAGTATCACCTAGGATCTAATGAAAGTTAGTTAGAAAGAGAAAACCTAAAATAGAAGGGTGTTGTAACGAACTAATTAGGATAACGTAGGAGTTTTGTTATGATAAGAGTTTCATTAATTAGCAAATTTAGGGATAACTATCATTATATGAAATGATTAAAGATATGATCAGGATCCATATCTATCCAATCGATAAATACCCCAACACCCAAACCGTGAGAGCGCAAAGTTTTATTATTCTCTAAAACCAAACCTTTGAGGGAGAAGACGAGAGGAGTTTTTCATTATTCTCAAAAAGAGAATGTCGTGAGCCAAGGGAGAGAATCCCCAAAGGATTTAGTGATGCACAAGGGAGACCCTCAGGGACTTTGAAGGCTAGGTTTTGAACCCTTAAAGGATTTTTGAGAGAATAGAAAGTCTACTCCAGTAATCTGTTCAGTCTTTGGTCGCAAAGGCCAGGAGGAAGATTCGAAAGCTTTGTAGCGGGTATAGCGAAGAGAGAGAATCGAGCTAGAGATATTTTCGAGCAATCTCACAAAGAGTTTGACGCTGTACGTTTTTGTGCTTCACCAGGTGAAAAACATCATTCACTGAGGTAAGTTTAACATGTAGGTAATATTATTGTTTTCTAAGTTGTAAAAGATCGCAGGATCCAGTTTTCTCATAATTTTTAACTAGATTCCCCTTCAAGTGTAGCAGATCATGGGTTAAGGAGGTAAATCTTCGTTTTTTAAAGGATAATAAATAAATAAAATAATTAAGTGATGAATTCTAGTAGTATTAAGCTCGTCGTTTTCTTGTTCTTGTGCATGAGATGAATAAATAAATAATTATTATAATAGTATTTATAGAAGGAGATTTGATAATAATAATAATTAAATAATGTAAAAAACTAGCTTATATGTGGTTTTAATTAATTTTCGAAAACAAAATAATTTATTATTAAACCCTTTTAAATATTTGATTTTATGATGTTTTTAATAAATTAGATTATTCGAAAAATGTTTTAAAAACCTATTTTTGTGAGAAGATCAATTAGGATTTCCATTCTCATTGTTTTTTATTTTTGCTCCTTGAATAATATATAATAAAATCTTGAATATAGTAGGACCATCTTTAGAAATGATCTCCTATTTTCAAGAAAAGGACTTCATTCAAGATAAATAATAAAAGATCATAGAGAATTTAAGAAAATACTATTCGACCATTTTGAAAAATAATTTTTATTAAAAATTGTTTGAGGAAAATATAATTGTTAGTATTTTAATTTGATCTATGGAAATAGTAGATTATCAAGCAAATGGATAAGGTTATCATTCTTTGAATTCTTTGAAATAAATATCGAAAAAGAACTCATTACCGAGTTGCTTTAATGTATGAGGATTAAGTTATAGGTCAATTTTACTGTTCTATGAGAAAGTGTTATAATGCATTTATATAGAGGAGAAATTATGTAGTAGGATTTGAAAAAATATAACTGGCAGTCTCTTGGTTTCCCGTCAAAGGCGCGAATGAAATCTGGTCCCTAAGGCCATTTAATATGTATCAGCATTAGCAGAAAACGATGCGAGGAGGATGTTGCCGATGAGGATCTCGATTAGAGATAAAGGAAGAGATTTATCACAATATTTGGTGGGTTAAATTTTTGACAAATTTCAAAATGTTTATACGGCATTTATATAGAGGAAATATGAGTAGGATTTGAAAATTTCTAAATGGCAGATTCATCGGTTTCCCTATAAGGGCGAATGACAATCTTGTTCATAATGCCATTTTAATTTCGTATCATGCATTAGCGAGTGCTGCGAGGAGGAGTTGCGATGAGGATCTCCTGGAATAACCTTGGACGATTTTTTCTGCCTTACACTTGTAGTCTTCAAATTCATTTATCTGTTCCTCTTCTATGCTTTTTCAGGACACAACGAGCTGTTAGACTTCGCCAAACAGAATCTCACCATTCAAACAACGTTCTGATTGATATTCCACAGCCAATTAGTGGTAAATAACCCACTAAGAGTATCTATATGTTTATACGTAATTCACTACAAACAGTTTGAAATGACGCGGGCGATGACTGTTAGAATGATTGATTTGGTGATATGAGCCATCTTCGCCATATAGCCCAGGCTTTAATATAACCCATCATCTTCATGAGTGTTCTCGGACTTGGAGTTCCATGTATCATCTCGTGGAAGAAGAGATTTTAATGTGTTTGTTTGCAGACTTTTCTCAACACACAAAAACATTCTGACAGGGGTTTCAAAATGTCAAAAAATCTTAAAGTATCCATAGAGGATTATACAGAATGTGGATATGAAGGATGATAACACACAATCTTTTGATTCTGATTGGAATGGATTCCATAAATAAGGCTTCGGCCAAAAGATTAGGTGATAATACGGAAGAATTAGGGTTGGGAGTTGTAGGAACTAGGTGTCAAGCTTTTCAGCAGAGAGTCCAAGATATTCTAATTCCAGTCCACATATTAGTTCCAACCCACTCTCTTCATGTAGAATTCAGTAGAGGGGGGAAGGTCTGTCAGATCTAATACAAATGACAATTAAGAAATAGGGATCTATTGAATTCATTTAATCTATTAGATATGGGTTTAGTTGAATAGTATTGCCAATTTAAGAGCAATTTAATTGGCATCGAAAGAACGAGTCAATGGATTAATGTAATCTGGCCTTGGGGCGCACTTCACATGCCTTGAAAAATGAGGATAAAATGTTCTGCCACTTTCACAAATCTATAAGTGAATCTTGGAACATCGATTTACGGTGTCAATAGGGAGGTTATACTCCGCTTTTGACGTTATTGGATGAAAGTCTGATTAAGTGCCCCCCACCTACCATGAACCTAAAACACCTAGCAAAGCTACATGCTTTGACATATTGCTCCACTATGTGCTTATAAAGTTTCTCTGTTTTCA
>JABCRI010001450.1:0-49513 GCA_015143295.1 Tetracentron sinense
GCTAAAAACTGTTGGAAATAATCTGTATGCAATTCAAATATACACCGACAAATTATATGATGTAAAGCAACAAGAGAATTCAATCCAAATAACTGAAATATAAAATTCTGTAAAATCATAAGTGAAGAGATAGCACATAGTCAGAAAAGATAGATCGAGGCACGTGTTGAACACATTATCCTTAAGGTGAAAACAGCCATGGTAGTTCTCAACAACTACGACAGCGAAATCGACGACTCATAAAATTGTAGTGAAAAAACCCCACTATTAAAACCCTTTTGCTAACTCAGAAATTTTGTGTAGTGTAGTCCTTTAGAAAACTCCGTGATAATGATTTTTCTCTATGTTTATTTATATCTTAACGGTAAGAAAACAGTAACAAATAAATGCTAAGAGAAACTCAAGAGACAAAAAAAAAAAAGATAAAATAAATTAAAAACACATCTAAGGAGTCACAAGCACGACCCGACTTGGCTGTGTGTGTCTTTGATATATCGCGCAGGACATGACCCACAACGCGCGCACATAAAAGGTTTCCGTCTCAACTTGCCAAATTCTCACTTAGAAGCCTTTGGGTCACCCCTTAAACCCCCACATGCGCAAGGGCTAAGCCCTTCTCATTTTAAGACATTACACTAGGAGATGAAACATATATAAATTCACCAAAACTCTTCTATCTTTCCGATATGGGACTAAAAAGTTCCCACAAACAAAACAAAACAAAACAACACTTACAACTTGCTTTAAAACTCTATACAGTTTGCACAACAAAACTGCAACAAAAACCACTTATGCTTAGCATAATAAGATGTTGGATTATACATTCATCAAACAACTTATTTTGAAATAAACTCTTATTTTTGTAAAAGGTGCAAGAAGTTCTAATTTTTAGAGTAGGAAAGGCCCCTTACATTTCTCCTACAACCATGTGTAGCCTACACAAGGGATATTAGTGGGTGTTATCCGACCAAGGCTATGTACTCGTCTTCTTGTCAACATCGGCTAATTAAAGGGTGCTGACATGCTGGTCATTACAAAATGGCTTCAGATTCTCTTTGGCAGGTGCCTTAAAAGTGCTCTCGGGCTACCACAAATGAGGCTACACTTGGCTGGAGAAGTCATTTCATGTTCTCTGTGATTTTCACTTCCCCACTTCCCCAGCAATTATGTAACATGTGGCGAGAAACTGGTGAGAAAAGGGGGAGAGATATCAAGTGGGGAGAATTCAAAATCATGGGGAGAAAATGAAATGACTTCTCCTCATTCTCCAGCCAAGTGTCGCCTCATTTGTGGTAGCCTGAGAGCACTTTTCTGGCACTTGCCAGAGAGAATCCGAAGCCTTACAAAATTGTTTAGGAGTGTTATTTGGTTTTGAGTCGCGAGATACCTTTCTAGGAGCGGAGCCACATGGGGCCAAGGGGTTGTAACCCTCCTAAACTTTTGAAAAAAAGAACTAGGCCGGGTAAGGGCAGAGTTGGGGATCTAACCCACCTAAACTTTTGAGAAAATAAAAATTAAATTCATACCTATATTATTACATTTAAGAGAGGATACGCATGGGGTAAGGGGGCAGTTGCCCCTGGACCTTTTGAAAAGGAATAAGTTTATTCTATATTATTTAATCTAAGATGTCATAGTCATGGCAAGAGCCAAGGGGATCGGCTCGTAACTTTTTAAAAAAATAACATGTTTGCTTGGCTTTGCTCATAGAGCTACGGGAAGCTTGCTTTGCTTAGCAACCTAAGCTCCCGGGGGGGAAGGAGTACCCTTCTCTGTCCCGAAGAGGAGTAGTCCCTAAGGTTTCAGTTGGTCGAGTGACAACATAGCCCCCCCGTTTTTCTAATAGTCGTCGTAGTGAACAGCGTAATAGCCTATGGCCTCCGGTAAACAAGCTAAAAACTTATATTCACATCCCGGATTTTGGTTTAGATCCAAAGATAGCACCGGTCCATCAATAGCAGCATCCCTTCCTCTCGCACTTGGTCTAAGTAACTCTTAGGTCGATATCCAGTAGCTCCAACGGACGAGATAGCCCACTAAGAGCATTCCTAGCAGCCTCACCAAAATAACTTTTTGGTTATTTTGGTGAGCCAAAAGACTAAAAAGGTGCTAAAATGACTCCCAGCAACCGCAACAGAATGAAGAAATCCCTTTGGTGAGTCTACAGTACTCACCAAACTTGGTGAGTACTGTAGACTCACCAAAGTTAAATCTTCTCACCCTTGGGCCCACACAAATAATAAAATAAGGTTTCTCTCTCTCCCTTTCTTTTTTGTGATCCCACACAAACAATAAAATAATATTTTTCTCTTTCTTCCTTTTTTGTTTTCCCACACAAATGATAAAATATTGCTTCTCTCTCCTTTTGTTTTGGTTAAAATGGTGAGGCTGTTGGGAGTGTTTTAAAAAAGTGGCTCACCAAAACCACTTTTTGTGGGTTTTGGCTATTTTGGTGAGTGAAATTTGGTGAGGCTGCTAGGAATGCTCTAACTCAACCCTAAAAAAATAATAATAAATAAATAAATAAAAATCGAGGGCTATACCCTCGAAGCCTCACACTCCCTTGAACTAGAAATACATGCTTAACTAATTTTTAAATTCATCAATAATTACTAACATTATCATTCAACAGTTGTTAGGTCCGACAAGAAAATTTTGGCTATGCGCCTCTCTTTTCCTCTTTCCCAATAGTAATAGATTATGAAATGTTAGCTCCACCTCCTAAGGAAGCTTGGTGTTATTCAAAGCAACATGAACAACCTTTCAAAATACCATATTGCTTAAAGTCACTTGAAACCCTAATAATAATAATAATAATACTAGTAGTGGCACTCCACCAAACAGCCTAATAGATGGAGGGCGCTTCCATGTTCTTTCAACATGCATCTTCCCCTCCCTTTGACATGTACGGCCGATAAAATAAATATTCATGTCCATCTTATGATCTTATAATATACGAACAAACAGTATAGCAGCACCAACTGTAAAATAACAATTAAGAAGGGGTAGGAACGGGAAGGGTTGGATTTGAGCTGCAACTCCGAAAGAGTAATCATAATTTTTTTTTTTTTCCAAAAGACAAACCCCAAACCCGAGCCCAAAAGGATATCCTTCACCCCAATCTGCCCACCTAAACTGTTCAAAACTAATAAAGGATAGTCGAGTAATTAAGTTACTGATCTGGTAAATTATAAAAAAGTTTGAACTTAAATCCATATATCTATATACTATAATATAAAGAAATAAGACTTTTTTCCTGCTCTCTAAACTTAAACTTTAATCTCTTGAAACCTATATGTTCAATTCGAGTTCGGATGGGCGACAGCCCTCGCTGTTGCCCCTCTGTCAACAGCTCCAATAATAAAACGCCATATCATTTGTCAAAGCCACGTAAGTAAATTTAAACGGAGACGGTGAACTTCCGTCTCTTTGAGTTGGGATTCTAATTAATATTAAAATATCAATGCATTTAATGATCAGTTATTGGGTTTTGGTGAGACGTTTATCAAAGGGAGGAGAAAAGACAACCCGTACTTTCTTCCAACCCATCATTTCTTATTCTACCTGTTGGAAACGGACATGGGCTACGGTAACTAGTAGGTCCGGTCACTCGCTCTTGCGCTTAGGGGTTTCTTAACCTCCACTCGCAACACCTCTGGCCTCTCTTGAAACCTCCTTCATCATATTTGTTGTCGTCGCCGTCCTCTCCTCTGATCTCACCATTTCGCCTCCCATGATTCCGTTGAAGGTCTTCTCTCCATTCATTATTACAGGATGAATTTCAACAAAAATGGCAGATGATTAAGCTTCAAAATTTCTCCTTTTTGTTTCTCTTCATTTGCCTTAGGAATTTCATCATTGATTGTTGGATTTGAATTGGATTTTCTTAGTAATGAATCTGTAACTTAACTATAATTTCTAAGAATGATGTAAATGGAACTCCAAAATAAATGAACTAAGGAACCAATCCTCATGGTAGCAGATCTTGTGACACTGAACAATCCTATATATGCACTTGATATTTTGTATTGATGATTTGTCCCTTATGGTTTTCGTTACCTTACATTTGTTACTCATGAACAAGTGCATGCAGCACCTTAGCAGCTACAAGCTCATGCACACTTTCTTTGCAAGTCAATGGCATGATTTTGATTAGAGCAATAAATAAAGAAAATGAGGGCATGTGAAGAGAAGGCACAATCGGTTGCTTGATGAAGAGAAGAAGATACTCGGTTGCAAGATGAAGAGATGAGAGAATAAGAGAATAAGGGAAGTTGAAGAGGAAAAGATTGGTGGTCTTTTCTGTTAAACGTCTCCCAAATCCCCAAAACACATTAAATGGATAAAATATTTTAATATTTTAATATTAATTTGTATTCCCACCCGAAGAGTAATATTAATATTTTTATACTAATTTGATTTCACACCCAAAGGAACGGAAGTTCACCGTCTCCGTTTAAATCTTCTTAGGTGGCTATGACAAATGACATGGCGTTTTGTTATTGGAGCTGTCGCCAGACGGGCAACAGCGAGGGTTGTCGCCTGTAAGCACCTAATTTTACACCCTATCCAAACCCTTTCAATCCCCTGTAGAACCCTAGGTATCCCCTAAAAACCCTAGGTATCCCCTAAAAACCCTAGAACCATAAAAAACCTAGGACATGGACCACGGACTCAAAGCCCATTACCCTAAACCCTAGGCTAAACCCTCGTATGACCTTACCTAAAACCCTAGGTAAACCCTAGACATGCCCTAGTGTAGCCCTAAGCCTAGCCCTAGTCCTAAACCCTAGACAAACCCCTAAGGTAGAGGCATTCAGGCTCGAGGCCCATTTCAACTAAAAGAGCCTAAACCCTAGTCTAACCCTAGGCTAACCCTAGCTAAACCCTAGGACTAACCCTAGGTAATCCCTAGACCCAACTCTAGGTCTAACCCTAACCTAGCCCTAGTCTAAACCCTAGGCTAAGCACCACGGGCTCAAGGCCCTTTTCAAAGCCCTAAACCCTCAAAACCATGGATAATTCATCTTGGGGGCCCAAATTTGGGCCCACAAGGCCCAACCCAAGTGGGACCCACTCACCTTTTTCAAAATTTGAATTTAGGTGCCAAACTCTCAAATGGAAAAGGGGGGAAATGCTTTGGGCCACATGTGAGGGCTTAGGCCCGAAATGGCAAGAATTTTTTCAAAAAAAACCAAACCCATCACTGTTTATCTTCCCCAAATTAGGATGTGTACAGCAGCCAGCTGCTACCCCAGCTGTCCCTGGCCCCCTGCTGGTCCAGCCTTCTCCAAGCTTGCTCCCCACGCCTGGGTGAATGGCATAAATGCCCCCAAGCCCTTCCCTACTCCTCTATAAAAGCCCATCCTTCCCTACACCATAAGGACTGGTTTTTTTGCTGCAAAAACCCCATGCCTGTTTTAGTTTAACCCCTACCAACATCCCTCTCTCGTCCTTGGAGCTCGGTGCAGCCTTAGCTAGGATCCCAGGCCACCGTAGGTCGTCCTCAAGCCTTCCAACACCCCAACCAGCCTTGCCCAAGTTTTCACCACCGTTCCAGCTCAGTCACAGGGTATATACCCTCCCTTCTCTTGCTGTACTTTGGATTTTAGCACTGTAAGGGACCCCTGGTCCCATTCCAAGGGTCCCCTTTGTCTTTTTTTTGCTGCTATGCATCACTTTCACCAAGGATAGGGCCTCCTATGGCTTCCCATAAGCATAGGGGACCCCTTGAGGTGGTATAGCTCGGGTTCAGCCCCCACAGGTGCATTGGCGTGTTCCCTGAGATCTGGAGGACCCTCAGCCCATGAGGGATCCCCCCACAGGTCTAGTAGTACAGCCCCATGAGGGTATAATGTTTTTTTATAAAAAAAATTCTGGAAAATCTCAGTTTCGGCCAGCAACCTGTAACCCCGGTTTAACCATGGTTAGACCAGGCCCTGGTCGAAACCAGGGCCATGGTTAGACTCTCTATATATAAGGCTACCCCCCCTATAAATTTTCAGCTCTTAACTATGCCTCTAACCATGGTTAAATCGACCCCAAAGTGGGGTCGACAGTGTGCAACTGTGGTGAAGTAGGCCACTTTGGGCCTCTGTGGGGCCCACACTCGACCTCCTCTTGGGCCCAACAAAGGCCCAAAATGTTCCTTGGACTTCAGGCTACCCAACGTGGTCTCAGATCACCTTGGGTCAGCATCTAACCATGGTTAAATTTCTGACGAACAGTGGTTGGAAGTCTATTTTTTCTGTTTTTTTGAAAATTTGTTATTTTATGTGTTCATTGTGGCCACTTTGGGCCTCTGTGGGGCCCATACCCGACCTCCCCTTGGGCCCCACAAAGGCTCAAAATGCTCCCGGCACTTCAGGCTACCCACTAGTAGTCTCGGTTTCTCATGGGCCCCTTGTTAACCATAGTTAAAATCACGTTAACTATGGTTAAAAATGCGACGAAAATGTTGGGTTTTTTTTTACAATTTCTGATATTTGTGAGAGCCCAGACCGGGTAGGAGGCCAGTCTAGGCCCTGCCATGGACCCTGGGCCCACTTTCGAGCCAACCGGACTCTTAACCATGGTTAAATTCGCCCATGGTTAACCCTTAACCATGGTTAAGCAGCTCATGACCAAAACAAAATTCTGGAAAAATATGAAAAAATCAAAAATATTTCATAGATTCCAAAAATATTTTTTGTGATTTTTTTCATTGTGGTTAGGACCCTTAACCACGGTCAAAAACCCCATCCGGGTGATTTTTAACCATGGTTAAGCGCCCCTTAACCAGAGAAAATCTGGAAAAATGATCAAAATTCAAAAATATTCCTAGAAGCCCAAAATGGTCTCACTTGGCCATTTTACCCTGGTTAAAACCCTTAACCATGGTGACCTTCCCCCCTTAACCGCGGTTAAGCATCCTTAGCTATTGGGAAAAATCTGGAAAAATCCCAAAAAATCAAAAAAATGCAAAAAGATCAAAATTACTGACTTTGAACTTTTTAACTATGGTTAACACCTCTAACCATGGTTAATCACCTTTTTAACCACGGTTAGCAACCCTAACCCTTGGCTAAAACACCCTTGGGTCTACTGGGCCTCAACCTTGGCCTACCGGGCCTCAACTCTAGCCTCCGGGCTCACCCTTGGCCTCCGGGCTCAACCCCTTTGCACATTGACCAACCTCGGTCAAACAAAACCCTACTCTCCGGATTAGGCCTCTAAGCCGCCCTTGGTACACGCACACACACCCCTTCACCTTAGCACGGGCTCATGTGCTAGAACTACGCTCGGTTCGATCTCACCCCTAATGTGAGTACGTAGGCAGCCCAACACGGGCCCGACCCTAGTTAGCTTTTACTTTCTTCCGGTTAGTATAAGTTAAACACTTTGGCATTTAATTAATCTCGAACTTAACTTTGGATTAAACCTAGTAAGTAGGGAACCACTTTATGTGGAAGTGTCGGGGTGCCTAACCCCTTCCCCGAACTTAACCGAACCTCTTACCCCGATCTTCGATCGCAGACCAAGCCTTATCCAACATTCCCGGGGACTTATCCCTTCTTAATTAATAAATGGCGACTCTAATCCTTGTGAGTAATTTTCCGTGCTCACAGCTCTGGCGACTCTGCTGGAGACTTTTTGTTCAACCCGAGATCTAGGTTTAAGTCAAAATTAACCTCAAATTAATCCAATGCCTTAGTATTTAACTTTATACTAATCGATTTTATATCTCTTAATGACTTGTGTACTGTGCATTTCATTCATCCCATAATAGTGTAATTAAACCAAATACCTATTAGCTAGGCTTATTACGTTAACGGTCGCTGGATGATGATCCTCGGTGTTAGTGGCTTAAAAGTCTTGGAGGATTACGGAACTTGGCCTGTTGGGTGATGACTCTCAGGAAACGGTTCTGAACGCTCCCGCTTACACCAATCATCCATTTTCGGTATGTCCTATACCGGGGAGCAGAATATACGGTGTTAAGTGACCCCCCCCATCCTTAGGAACACACTCGCATACACCTGCATGCATACATAGAGCCTAGGCTAGGGTATAGTCTACAAGCAGTCCATCCGGAAGGGTACCCTAACCCTAACCTGCTTGCACCCTATACCTGTCCCCAATCATGGTTGGCTATCCGGGCACTTTACCAGAGTAAACACTCATTCAGGGGCATGTACTGAGCCGAACTTGTGCTTGTAATAAAATACAACCAATCCCGTGTCCTGACATGGCATGTGGGGTTCAAACCCTGGGCAGACAGGTCTTTCCAAGACCTAACCCTAGCCTTGACCTGATAGGCCCCGGTTACCAATAACCCGGGTAAAGCACGCCGGAACTCTGTCCGACTGCCCTATTGGCTCACATGTGCCTTGTCACACCCTAAAAAAAAAAAAAATTTGCATAATCATGTTGCATAATCATTTTGCACATTTGCATTTTCATCCGCATTTCATAGTACAGTCACAATCGAGTCTGTATATTTGTAGATGGCAGGTCCATCAGGGATCGTAAAGACAACTGGTCAACCACCTCGGCCCGTGCACCTGACTTTTCAGGGGCCATGTGACTGGAATCTCCAGAAAGCAGTTGAGGCCCTCACTTCCAGACAGCGTTTCGCTTGGGCCCAGCATTACAAATTGGGATCCGTCCTTGACTTATCCATGATTAACCTAGATCCGCGCCTCTTAAACGCTGCAATCCAGTGTTGGGATCCCTCGTACATGGTATTTCGTTTCGGTAAGAACGAACTGTGTCCGACTTTGGAGGAAATTCAGCGCATTGTAAGGTTAAACATGGATGGCGATGCCATAGTACCGCGCTTCAGGGAAAATTATCAGGCAGACCTATCAAGGTTCTTGCATCTCAGGCCTGCCCGCCTGCAGCCCGGTCCTAACGGCACCTTCGATCGGATACCCGTGCGATTTCTGGAAAGCCTGTACCAGCCCAAGTGGAACCCTGACCCCATAGCGCCAGGACTCCTCGCTATCAACGCCTTTACACTAAAAGTTGTCTCTCAGTTGCTGTTCCCAAGATGCCGCACACTTGTGGAGTCAGTTCTGGTCGGGATCATCGAAGACACCTGCAGTTCCGGATCCATCATACCAGTCATCCTTGCAGAGATGATCAGGGCTCTCAATCAGGCATCAGGCCGTCGGAAGGGCATCTTCTATGCCAGCTCACCGCTTCTGCACATCTGGTTGGTAGCACACCTACCATCGATCATAGCTATACCGGACGACCTTCGTGAAGCTTACAGTATACCCCGGAAGATCTCTCAGGGTCAGGGACCGATCGTGACTATATACGTCGAAGAGCTCTACCAGCTTCTTCAGGACTTGACAGAGAAGACCATCACCTGGCACTACCTCTCCGAGTCCTCCGTCAGTTTGGACTCCCCCAGCGCATTCCAGTCATTGACCGGCAGGGAAATGATTTTGCCGACTTCACAGTGCATTCACAGCGACTCACCGAGCGATTCCGATCCAGTTGGAGAACCTCTAGGCGAGATCGGTGGCCAGACTTTGTGGTCACAACAGGGCCATCTACTGATGCAGCGTACCGCCTTTGGGTGGAAGATCCTGACATTCCATCTCCCATGCCCGCACCTAGGGAATTGCCGACTCCAGTCTCAGCTCCATCACGGGGCACCATACCGTTATCTGAGACGGTAATCCCTTGGACAGACATCTTCTTGGAAAGACAATTCCACATTCAGATAAAAGAAGAGCGGCTTCGGAAAGCCCAGATAACGTTCAGGTTACAGGAAGCGAAACGGGACCGCGAACTCCAGGCCAGACAGGAGCAGATCCACCACCTCGAACAGACAGTTCGCTCTTACCAGAAGAAGCGGAAAGATGACGTCAAAGAGAACTCCATCCTCAGGGCGCAGTTGCACTTCCATCAAGAGCAGCTTGATAGTGCAAAGGTAGAGATGACTGACCGTATCCGACAGTTCGGATACCGAATGTTCGGGGCTACAGAGTCCCTTGCTTACATGGAGGTTGAGGTCACATCTCTCCAGCAGCAACTCATGGACCAAGGGGGCATCCCCCGACCACTTGAATTTGCGATCCCGGACGGACCTGCCTAGGATCGAGTCTTTTTACCTTCTTTGGGTCGGTCCTGTACTCACTGCACCGTTATCATGCATCAATGAAAAATCTTTTTTTTTTTTTTGGTATGATCTCTCCTCATCATGCATATTCATGGTTAATCGTTGCATCTTTTCAGTCTGCATGAGCCGACCCATGACTCGTTCTCTGACTGCGATTCTCGCAGAAGTCGCAGAAGCAGTGTTGACCGAGATACCAGTCACGGAGCTAGTACCGTACCGGCCGCCATCTGAGAGCAGCTCAGAAGCAATGACAGAACCGTCTGACCATCAACAGAGAATGGATGATTTAGTGCAGTCGCATGATCGGGACATCGTCGCTATGCAGAACAAGCTAGACCGAGTTTTGGAATCCCTGAACATTCTACTTGGTGCCCGAACCGGGGAACCCTCTGACCGGATCCCCACAGATAACCCTGATCAACCTCGTCGAGATCCACATCAGCCTATCCCAGTCATCATCCCTAATCCTGGACCCACAGCTGGCGGAGGAGAAGCAGAATTTGATCAGTATGAGGAACAACCCAGGGCCTCCCACGTCCATTAGGACAGGCCGTCATCATCCGACCCTACACCGTCCCTCAAAGATCAACATGAGGAGATAAAACAAATGAAGGAGGAGATGAGAAGGATGAGAGAGGCATCTGCCAATCCCGCTCTATCACTGGAAGACCTCACATTCTCATCTGAGGATGCTGTGCCCCCAGGTTTCAAAGTTCCAGACTTTGACAAATACGATAGCTCCGACTGTCCAAGACAACATTACAGATATACCTGGGGGGACATGCTCTTGTATAACAAGAACCAGCCATTGTTGATCCAGTATTTTCAGAAAAGCTTGAAGGGAGCAGCCCTCACCTGGTGGATGTCAGTTGACAAACAGAAAGTCAAGACCTGGCAAGACGCAATGGATATGTTTGTCGAGCAGTATTCTTTCAATCAGGAGCTTCGGTCTCAGCGGAGCCAACTGGAACAGATGAGCCAGAGGAACAATGAATCTTTCCTGGAATATACCTCACGCTGGAGGGCGATGGCTGCGAAAGTCTCCACTCCTATCCCTAAAGAGGACCTGGCGAGCATCTTCATGGGCACACTAAAGCAGCCTTACTCGACCTTGATGGTCACCCTACCGGTTGTAGAATTTGGCACGATGGTCAAAACGGGTGCCCGTATCGAGACAGCAATTCAGAGTGGTGCCATCCATTCCAGTCTTGGGTTTGATCCTCCTAGAACAGCCGCAACTTCTACAAGCAGAAATAGTGGTCCTCGTGATCAGAAAAAGAAAGAGAACGTCAGCTTGGTGGCTTCCACAGCACCCATCAGACTACCGGCTCCGGCCGCTCAGCAACAACCAGCACCAGGGAACACCCGGCCGGCTAGAAAAAACCAAGGACAACTTCGTCCCATCAGAAAATTTACTCATCTCCCTTATACCCTCAGTCAACTTCTTGACTTTCTAACCAAACAGGGTATTCTCGAATTGAGAGGCCCTACCCCTCTCCTTCCCCCAGACAAACAAGGCAAGAACTATGATGCTAATCAAAACTGCGCCTTTCACAGAGGCCCAGGCCATGCGACAGACTATTGCATCGGCTTGAAGTGGGCAATCCAAGACCTTTTGGATTCTGGCAAGGTTGAGCTAGCTCCTGGCAACACCAGCATCAATCAGATGTCACTGCCCCCACATAACAACCAAATCAATTTCATCGAGTGGGAAGAGCCCGGGGCAGGGCATCCGAAACCTTGTGCACCTGCAGTCAGTGATGGCATCATCAGGCCCTCATACCGATCACCGATCATTATCCCTCTCCCTCAGGAAAACATTCAAGCCATCCAGGGCCCAATACAGTCACCTGCTCGTGAAACTGACAAAGAGCAAATTGTATTCACCATTCCCTGCCCCGCCAATTGGCTCACAGCCCCTACTCAAGCCTCGACATCTTCTGTCCCATTCAAGATCCCCTACATCCCATCTGAGCCTTTCAGCCTTAACAAAGTACCTGCCCCTCACTCTTTTATCCTAGAGAGTGAGTACATAGCCAATCTTACCCGATCCGGTCGGGTGTACCAACCACCAGCGGTTGAGCTGGTAAAAGAGAAGGCGAAGGACAGGACAGGGGTGTCAGACACAGAAAAAGAGACAGCAGATTCAGCTCTTCTACTAAAAATCCTTGAGAAGGCAGAAGAGTTTAATATCACCCAGCAGTTGGGTAAAACTCAGGCACAGATCAGCATACTGGGACTCCTCTTGACATCTGAACATCACAGAAAGCAGCTTCTGAGGGTATTTAACAATGCCCATGTCACACCGGACATCTCGCCTGAAAAACTGGGGCAGATGGTGGGGCAGGTGCTCGAATCAAGAATCATCTCTTTCACTGAAGAAGAGATACCCGAAGGAGACAGGGACCATACCCGGGCCCTATACATTGCGGTTCAGTGCATGGACAGAACTATTTCCTCAGTGCTCATTGATAACGGCTCCGGCCTAAATGTCTGCACTCTATCTACTCTGCAAAGCCTGGGTTTGGACCTCAGTCAAGTGAAGAAGTGTCCAATGACCATCCGAGCCTTTAACAATACCACCAGGCAGAACCTGGGAGACATCGACTTAACCATCGGGGTCGGACCTGCACAGTTCACAACAAATTTTCAGGTAGTGAATGTGCCCGCTTCATTCACCTTGCTCTTAGGGAGGCCGTGGATCCATACGGCTGGAGCCATTCCCTCCTCCTTGCATCAAATGATCAAATTCATCCAGGATGACAACCTAGTCATCATTCATTCGAAGGAATTGGCAAGTTCCTTTGGAGACATCCAAGAGCTGGGGCAGGGTTCGACCTTCATGTCCTTCCAGTTCGAACAAGTTAGCTCGATCTCCCAGGCGGAAGAGCTTAACAAGCAGTCAGTGCCGCCGTTTGTCAACATGATGGCCCGCATGAAGTACCAACCAGGGCAGGGCCTTAAAGCCAGAAACCAGGGCATGAAAAAGAGATACGTGCCACCTCGCTACACTTCACCATTCGGGCTGGGATACAAGCCCAGGTATGAGGACTATCTCTCGAAGTTAACCCGGAAAAGCAAACAGTCGACGAAACCTGAGCCCCGACCCCACATTTCTGTTACATTTCCAGTCGGAATCTTTGAAACTAAACCAGAAATCTCCTTTGCACCTGTTGCCAACATATCCTACCCTCAACCCGGCACCGAATCTTCAGGGATTCCCGAACCGGAAGTCTTCAGCGTCGCCCAGATGTTTGAAGAACTAGCTGTCCGAGATGCAGATTCAGACACAGAATACTCAGCGGGAGAACAGCTTTGCACCCTCTCCAACAGCGCAGAAGCATCTTGCAACCACCGACCACTGATCCGTTGGTGGACCGAGGCTCTTACCGTCGAGGCTGCTCAAAGCCGGGGCAAGCATGGTGCAGGGAAGGTTGGTTCCGACGAGCAGTGATCCCTGTGAGCGCGGGTTTTGGCGGAACCCTAGTTTGCATCTCACGGGTGAGTATAGAGTCGCCACTTATTCATTCGGAAGGGATAAGTCCCCCGGGATTTGGATAAGGTCTTGGTCTGTGATCCGAGGTCAGGGTAAGAGGTTCGGTTAAGTCCGGGGAAGGGGTTAGGCACCCCGGCACTTTCACTTTTCAGTGGTTCCCTACTTGCTAAGATTAAGCCAAACTAATCTCAATTTTAATCGAATGCCTTAAGTATTTAAGAAAATGCTAATCTAAGAAGGAGAAAATCTCATACTAGGGTCGAACCCGGGTTGGGCTGCCTACGTACTCACATACGGGTGAGATCAGACCGAGCGTAGTTCTGGCACATGAGCCCGTGCCAAGGCTAGGGGTGTGTGTGTGCGCACCAAGGGTGGCTTAGGGTCTAGCCGGGAGGCTAGGGGTGGTTGACCGAGTTGGTCAAGTGCTTGGCATTGGGTCCGGTAGGCCTAAGGTAAGTCCGATAGACTAGGGTTGGGCCCGGTAGGCCAAGGGTGAAGTCCTGTAGGCTAGTTTGGGCCCGGTAGGCCGAGATTAGGCCCGGTAGGCCAAGGATGAGCCCGGTAGGCTAGGGTTTGACCCAGTAGGCCGAGATTAAACTCGGTAGGCCAAGGGGTGAGGCCCGGTAGGCCCAGGGTGTCTTAACCAAGGGATATGGTTGCTATCCGAGGTTAAGAAAGGTGATTAACCCTGGTCAGGGGTGCTAACCATGGTTAAAAAAGTCCAACATCAGATTTTTTGGTCTTTTGAATTTTTCTGATTTTTTTGGGATTTTCTCAGATTTTTCGCAGCGGTCAAAGGTGCTTAACCGCGGTTAAGGAGGGGAGGTCACCATGGTTAAGGGTCTTAACCATGGTTAAATGGTCAAAAGAGACCATTTTTGGGTTTCTCCTAATATTTTGGATTTTTTGAACATTTTTCCAGATTTTTTCGGGTCAGGATTTTTTTACCCGTGGTTAAGGGTCCAAAATGGGGTCGACTCTGATTAAGTGTCTTAACCACAGTAAAAAAATGCAATTGAAGATATTTCTGGATTCCATGTAATATTTATGATTTTTTGATGATTTTTCCAGAATTTTTGCTAGATCATGGACCGCTTAACCATGGTTAAATGTTAACCATGGGTGAGTTTAACCATGGTTAAGGGGCCGGCTGAAGCAAAAGTGAGCCCAAGGTCCATAGCAGGGCCTAGACTGGCCTCCTACCCGGTCTGGGCCCCCACAAATATCCGAAATTGCAAAAAACTTTAAATTTTCATCAAATTTTTAACCATAGTTAACATGAATTTAACTATGGTTAACGGGGGAACTGCGGGAATCCGAAACCACCAGTGGGTAGCCTGATATGTGGGGAACAATTTGGGCCCTTGTGGGACCCAAGGGGATGCCGTATGTGGGCCCCAAAGTTGGCCTGTTGCACAGATTTTCACACTGTCGACCCCACTTTGGGGTCGATTTAACTATAGTTAACGGACGAATTAAGGGCTGAAAATTTACAGGGAGGTAGCCCTTTGTATGGGGAGTTTAACCATGGCCTCGGTTTCGACCAAGGCCGGGTCTAACCTAGGTTAAACCGGGGTTAAAGTGGGTGGTCGAATCTGTTTTTTTTTTTTTTTTTTGTCTTGCATAATTTTTTTGAAAAAAATCCTTTTGGGGGCTGTGGTGTTTGAGCAATGAGAGTTTAGGGGGGTTTCTCATGGATTGAGGACCCCCCTAGACGTCTAAGGAGAGCCGCCAAGGTGGGGGGTGGTGGTGCTTGTGGCCACGCTTCAAGACCCGCCTACTTTTTTTTTTTTTTTTTTTAACTACTAAAAAAAGAAAAAAGAAAAACAAAATGGGGACCCCTGGAATGGGACCAGGGGTCCCTTACAATGGTAGTATTCAGTAAGAAAAAAGGAGAGAGGAGTATGTATACCCTTGTGGCTTGGCTGCGACAGTGGCGAGCTCATGATGGCGGCTGCAGGTTGTGGTTGCTGTAGCGGTTTGAGGATCACTGACAGGGAGGCCTGAGCATCTCTGGTGAGGCTTGGTGGCCTATTGAAATGGGAGGTTAGAGGTAAGCTTGAAGGGGCGACAGGAGCTCGGGCAGGGGGAGGCTTTCCACTGTGGGTGTTGTTTTTTTCTTCTTTTTTTTTAACAAAAACTCTTCCTCTCTAAACCATGGCTGCTCTTAAGGTTTTAAAGGGGAGGAGGATGGATGGAAATGGATGAATTTAGAGGTCTAAATGGACGGGACTAGGAGGGAGGGGTGGCTAGCCAAAATGGAAAGCTACTATGTGTATTTTTTTTGAAGCTCCCCTTCCAAACCGTGGATGGTCTTGAGTTTTATAGAAGAAGAAGGAGAGGAGGGAAGGGATAAGGATGAGAGGGTCAGGCGTGGGAGACATGACAGAAGGGCCAGGGGAGGACAAGGCAGCTGGGCATGGCAGGTACTATTCCCGTCTCAAGGAAGAAGACGGTGAACAGTACCCTGTTAGGTTTTTTTTTGTTTTTTTTTTGTTTTGTTTTGCTTTGTTCAATTGTCCAATTGATTGGATTGGGTCCAATCCACATGTGGGCCCTGCCACATGGGATCGGTGCCCAATCAAATCCCTTCATTTTTTTTTTTATTATTATTAATAATTTTTTTTTTAAACATATTTTTTCAAATTGTTTTTTTTGGTTACCCTTTTGGACCTATCCACCACACATGTGTGGGGATGGCCAAAAATGATTTTTGCCATAGAAAAAATTGAATTTTAAATTGGTAAAGTGGGTCCTACTTGGATTGGGCTTAGTGGGCCCATGTTTGGGCCCAAAAATTAGGTTTTTAGCCACACTTTTTTGAAGTTTGGACTTCAAAAGGGGCTTGAGCTAGGGCTAGGCTAGGGTTAGACCTAGGTTTAGGTCTAGGGTTTAGGTGAGCAGGGTGTAAAAATTGGGTGCTTACAGCTGCCCCTCTTTGCCGGAGAGTGCCAGGATGGCGATTGAACGGCAAAGACTGGAAACATCCTATTTTTACACCGAGATGAATGTTAGGAACGATGCATGCTGTGCAAATGACGAGTGTGGTGAAGTGGTAAATACTACTGCTAGCGGATAGCGAGTAGCAGGGGAAGAACATGAATGTAGGGATGGCATGACCCTAAGGTGCTGACCGGAAGGAAATGTCGCTTGGAAGCAGCGAGGGGGATTGATCGAAACAACGTTTTCCGGGGGATATTAGCCGGATCGATCGGAGGACACTCCGGGTGTCGAGAACACAGAAGGTGATAGATAGTCAAGGTGTCGACAAAGTGCGTTATGTCGACGCTCACCTGGGATGCCCAAGACACACGGGGATGTCACAAAAGGGACATGCGGGTGGCGTACACTGTCAAGGTACACGCGGGATGTCGGGCATCTGAGGTGTCGACAAAGTGCGTTATGTCGACGCTCACCTGGGATGCCCAGGACACACGGGGGTGTTACAAAAGGGACATGCGGGTGGCGTATACACTGTCATGGTACATGCGCGATGTCGGGCATGCGAGGTGTCGATAAAGTGCGTTATGTCGAGGCTTACCTAGGATACCCAGGATACACAGAGGTGTCACAAAGGGGACATGCGGGTGGTGTACACTGTCAAGGTACACACGGGATGTCGGGCATGCGAGGTGTCGACAAAGTGCGTTATGTCGACGCTCACCTGGGATGCCCAGGACACACGGGGGTGTCACAAAAGGGACATGCGGGTGGCGTACACTGTCAAGGTACACGCGGGATGTCGGGCATGCGAGGTGTCGACAAAGTGCGTTATGTCGACGTTCACCTGGGATGCCCAGGACACACGGGGGTGTCACAAAAGGGACATGCGGGTGGTGTACACTGTCAAGGTACACGCGGGATGTCGGGCATGCGAGGTGTCGACAAAGTGCGTTATGTCGACGCTCACCTGGGATGCCCAGGACACACGAGGGTGTCACAAAAGGGACATGCGGGTGGTGTACACTGTCAAGGTACACACGGGATGTCGGGCATGCGAGGTGTCGACAAAGTGCGTTATGTCGACGCTCACCTGGGATGCCCAGGACACACGGGGGTGTCACAAAGAGGACATGCGGGTGGTGTACACTGTCAAGGTACACACGGGATGTCCAGTGGTGTACACTGTAAAGGTACCCACAGAATGTTCAAAGATTTGAGGTATGGCCTGGAGGCACTAGCCGAATTGATGTTGATATGACTGAAAGGTACTGGATTTTGATCAAGATGATTGATGCTAAGGTGCGCGACATGATTAAGTGCATGTAATGTGTTGTGCGACTTGAATGTATTGGATAAAGCTTTCACCTTGTATGCAGCTAATATGCAGCTATGATGTATTGAGTGCAACTTGATTGCGTGCAGTTAGAGTATAACGTGAAACTTGGATGCAGCTAGTTTGAGTGCAGTGAATGACTTGATTGGGTGTGTGCAACTAGTGTGCAGTTGGATTTGAGTAGCTAGAATGCATTATGTGCGACTCGATTGAGTGTGTGCAACTAGTGTGCAAATGGATTTGAGTAGCTGGAGTGCATTATGTGCGACCCAAGTGAGTGTGTGCAACTAGTTTTCAGCTAGACTTGATTAGCTAGAGTGCATTATGTGCGACTCGATTGAGTGTGTGCAACTAGTGTGCAGCTTTACACGGCTTGACTTATGCATGAGAGGTTAGACTAGCCCTGGTTTCCCTAGTGTGGCATGCAGGTTAAAGGAGGGTTGGGTATATGACGCGCTCTTGGAGACCAGTCCTTTGCTATTTGAAGATTCTGAAGGCATTCGATTTTGCTCTCGCTTCTTGTTGAAACCGTGATGCATCTCGGGCGATTGCTGAGTTCTGTTTGACCTGGCCAAGCCGGTGGAAAGACACTTAGAATGTGATTGACCTGGTGAGTATTGGGACTCTGGCGGTGATTGAGAGACGTCACAGGATTTGACAGACTTGGAAGACGTCACGGGATTTGACAGACTTCGGGGATGGCTGATCCGACGAGTATGGGAACTCTGATGGTGACCAGAAGGAGACTCATAATTTGAAGTTGAATGCTTCCTTTTCTAATGTGATTTAACAAGGAGATCACTTTCACAAGGTGAATGGATTTTGTCCTTAGGGATAGAGTACGATGCTAAGCAGATTTATCCTGTTATGACATTGATAAAGTCATGATTTGCATCTTGCGGAGTCGGGCTTTGCTGAGGACTTGGGGTAGCTTTGCCAATGAAAGTTGCTCTGTCTCGCTGCTAATTGAGTATTCCGGCTGGGGAGACGCTTGCTGAAAAGAAAACTGGATGCTTTCAGATTCTTGCATGGGAGAATGTTTATAGAGAGCAATTAGAGGCTTCTGCTGGGGATCCGCTGGGGAATGTGCCCTTATTGTAGACCACTACTGATGATCTGGGGAATTAAGCTTTGCTAGAGGCTACTGTCGGGGGATCTGTTTTTCCGGGCCATCTGCTAGTGACCTATGGGGGATTGTCGGGAATTCGGCGAGCCTGATTATTGCCGGATCCTTTTGCTAAACTGCTCTTCAGCTTTTTCTCCCTTTTTTACCCTTGGAATAACCAAGTCATGGGGTTCGCATAGTTTTTGCGCAATGAGGCCATTGCCGGTTTTCCTCATGCCTGCGAAGCTGATAAATTTTCTTCCCCTTTTTGCCCCTGGTCTCGAGACCAGGTCTGGGGTTCGCGTAATTTTTGCGCACCAATGCCATTTCTGGTTTTCATTGGGCCCGCGATGGATTTGAACGGAGTTTTGTTCTCATTCCTTGGATGTCGGTGTCTCGCTTTCAGATACTTGCGTGATAAGCTACTTGCACCTTCAGTCTCTAGGGGATCTAGGAAGACTTGTGATAGGATGAAATGTAGGCTGGGAGACCGAAGTTTGGGACACCCTCGGATTTCTCCTTTGCAGTTATTCTTTTGGGGATCTCTTCCATTGTACTAGTTGTACTCTCCTGAGGATTTGTACTTTTGGATTTCCAGCAGAGTTTTTTTTTTTTTTAAATTTTGAGAGAGGTTGTCTCTGCTGGGGAGAGTTTCGAAAAAGGTTGTCTCTGCTTGGGGATTTTTTTTGGAGAGATTTTCCTTGAAAGGTATCTGTTGGGGACAGAGTTCGGAGAGGTTATCTTTGTGGGGAGTTTCTGACTCTTAAAATGTTTCAACTTCTATTTTGGGTTTTCTTTTAATAGAATTTTTTCTTCTTTTTTTTTACCCTTGACTAGAGAAGTTGAGAGGATTTTTTTGCTCTATCTCTGCAGGGAGACATTCCAAAGAGGCTTTGGTTCCACTGGGGATGGTTTGACTCTGCGTAATGGAGATTGGGGGGTATGATCCCTTTTTATGACCGCACCTGATTTGTCAGGCTGCCTACGTACCCTTTGTAGGATCAGGTCGTAACGTAGTTCAGGCAAATACCACAGATTGGCAAGGGAGGGTGTCCCTGAAGAGGTTTTATGAAAAAAGCTGTTGGGCTCAATGGGCTAACTAGCGGATTTCATTGATCTGTAAAACGGGTTTACATTGAAGGGGATGAAGGGGTGCCAAAGATGGCTTCCTGTCCTTTCCCGAAGCGGCTAAAAGTGCAAGCGTTATTAGGCAAGACCTTAAGCGTTGTTCTTTGATTTTGCCCATTTGATTGGTTTGGGATCTGGTAGTCATTCTGATATTGTCCCTTGCTTTGTCGGGTGAGGTATTTGCCTCTAGTAAATCTGTGCAACTTTTCCCGCAGTTGTTAGTTACTTGTTCGGGTGTCAGCTCTTGTTCAAGTTGCCCCTTGCTCCAAGTATTGTCCTGGGGGAGCTTACGTCGAATGACCGGAGATGGGCTTGCCCCTTGCTTTTGATTGCCCCCCTGCCCCTGGTGTGGCGAGGTCTTGACCTTCACATTCAGAGATGCTACCCAGCTCTGTACAGGACAAGGTTCCTGGATGAGAATTCTGCTTTTCATCGTATTCTGCCCCTGGGGATTATGAGTTTGATTATCTATTTAAGTGATCTCTTGTTAAGGTAGATAAGCTTAGGAAGCACTCAGCTATGCTACGCAAGTATGACGATGAAACTCTTAAAAAAGTGATTTCATTGAATTGAAAGAGTTTGACTGGACTCATACAGGACCACTGCGACCGACTCTTACATGAAAGAAATCCTAACTAAGACAGACTTAGACTGGGCTTGGCTCTGATCAACCGAACTCAGCATTTCGCTTTCAGGTCTCCCTCTTCAGATAAGTTGGTGAAGACACTGCTCTAGGTGGCATGAAGGCGGCTTGATGATGGGTTGATGAGGGGATAGGGTTTTCAGGAACTCCAGCTACCAGGCACATAATCAAGTTTGCCCTCGTTGATTAGGTCTTCAACTGCATGCTTCAAAGCGATGCAGTGATCAGTAGAGTGCCCAGGGCCTTGATGAAAAGCACAGTGTTCATGCTCCTTGTAGTTGTGGTTCCGTTTGGCTAAGGGTTGCAATGGGGTAGGACCACGGAGTGTGATCAATTTCCTGTCAATGAGAACTGGTAGGAATTGGCTGAGAGGAGAAGGGGTGAAATGCTTGGGTGGTGCCCGCTCTTTCTTAGGCTTGGGGAGCGGGTGAGAGGGAGGTTTCTGTGGTTGTGCCACTAGGTTGGATGCGTTTTTCTGAGAGGTAGGGGGACGGATCTGGGTTTGTCGTTGTGCCACCAAGAGCTTGTCGAGAGCGGTAGCCATATCTTGGAGGAGAGACTTGATTTCCTTGATGTCTTGCTCTTGACGGAGGAGGGTTGTCAAGATGATTTCTTGGTTGCTCGATGCTTCTCCGCGTTCCATCACTTGAGTCTTTAAGTTACCGCCTCAGTAAGGTGAGATCTGGAAAGATAGAGCGAGTCAATACCGAAGGTAAGGTATGTGAACCTAAAATGCATGAGCATGTGAGGGTAAAAACTCAATGAATGAGGTGAGACTCAAAAAGAGAAAAGACTCGACCCTAAGCAGCACTCCTGATAGGATAGAGTGAAGGATAGACGTGGTCCATTAATTCTTGTAGTAGGGTCACTTTTAGGAGTGCTGTCGACTACATGATGTGTGGGCTGTACTCGAGTGATGCTAATGCAGTGAGTGCAATGGCAATGATGCCCTGGCTAGGATAGACTGGACTCTTACAGCTTGGAGGGCGATGCCTAGCCTAGGATAGATTGGGTTGTACATTTTCTACATAAGTGCAAGTGTTGTGCCCTAGTATGCAGATGCGGTGACAGTGCATGTGTAAATGCCTAATGTAGTGTGCCGGTGCTGCTAGTGTAGCGTACCGATGATGCAAGTGCAAGTGTAAGGTGCAGTGTACATATAGTGTATGTGCAGTGACCCTAGTTAGTGTAAATATAGTGCATGGCTAACGATGAGGGTGCATGGATGATGCATTAATGCCAGAGGGGCCCAGTACAGGTGTTTGTGCCTAATGTCGTGGTATCATTGTGAATAGAGTGACTTACCGGCTAAACATGCACGTTCATGATGCGAGAAGAAGATGCAAGAAGGACTTTGTGCAGGAAAAGAGTACAGGACTATGACTCAAAAAGAGAAAAAGACTCGATCCTAGGCAGGTCCATCAGGGATCGCGAAGTCAAGCGGTCGGGGCACACCGTCTAGGCCCATGATTTGCTGTTGGAGGGATGTAACCTCAACCTCCATGTTTGCAATTGTCTGGCGTTGAACATTCAGAATCCAAACTGTCGGATCCGAGCGGTCATCTCAGCCTTTGCACTGTCGAGCTGCTTTTGGTAGAAGTGCAGCTGGGCCCGGATGATAGTGGTTTCTTTGGTGTCGCCTCTCTGCTTCTTCTGGTACAACTAGAGTATTTGCTCAAGATGCTCGATATGCTCCCGTTTGGCCTGAGGTTTAATGTCCCGCTCTGTTTCTTGTAGCCTGGATGCCTGTTGAGCCTTCCGTAGCTGCTTCTCTTTCAACTGAATTTTAAGCTGTCTCTTCAGGAAGATGTTTCTCCAGTGGACTACCTTTTCAGCCAAGGGTATAGTCCCGTGTGATGGAGTCGAGATGGGTGTGGGCAGTTCCCTGGGTACAGACATGGGAGATGGAATGTCAGGATTTTCCATCCAAAGTTGGTATGCTGCATCTGTAGGTGGTCCTGATGTAACCACAAAGTCTGTCCACTGATCTTGTCTGAAGTTTTTGCTAATCTGACTGGAATCGACTTGTGAGGCTGTCGGAACGTACAGTGAAAGTGATCCAATCATTTCTCCACCGGTCTATAACTGGGATGCGCTGAGGGAATCCGAACTGTTGAAGGACTAGGAGTGGAATGTAGGCTGCGAAGCTCGTAAGTTTGGCAAGGATCATGCATCGCCTTCCAGTGATGACAACTCACTACCGTATGATCTCCTCTGACAGGGTTTGGAGAAGCTGGTAGAACTTTTTGATGTCTGTAGTTGCTATCGAGCCCTGATTCTGAGAAATCTCTCGATGTAGACTGTAGACTTCACGGAGGTTGATTGGTGCAGCTATGGTCGTAGGCAGGTGTCCTGCTAGCCACAGGTATAGGAGA
Source organism: Tetracentron sinense (assembly GCA_015143295.1). NCBI lineage: Eukaryota > Viridiplantae > Streptophyta > Magnoliopsida > Trochodendrales > Trochodendraceae > Tetracentron > Tetracentron sinense. The sequence goes on from JABCRI010001450.1 coordinate 23,138, forward strand.
TATGCACTGGCATGGAAGATGCCCCCTTCTGTGGTCTGCTGCCTGATTGAGAGTCCTGAGAAGCTCTGCAAAGATGATTGGTACTGTGCAGGAGTTGTGCATGTCCTTGAGGATCCCTACCTTAACTGGTTCGATAAGGGTACGGCATCTCGGGAATACCAACTGAGGTATGGTTATCAGTGCAAGGGCATTGAGGCCGGGAAGTTCCGCTATACTAAAGTCAGGGTTTCCCTTGTACTTGTACTCCTTTCAAGATACTCTACTGGTATCCGACCAAAAGAGCTGTAGGACCGGGCTACAAGCAGGCAGGCTTGATATGCAAAAACCTAGACAGGTCTGCCTAGTATGTTGTCTTGTAGCGCGGTACTATGGCTACGCCGTCCATGTTTAACCCTAAGATGCGCTGAATCTCTTCCAGTGTTGGACACAGTTTGTTCTTACCAAAATTGAACACCATGTAAGATGGGTTCCAACACTGGCAATCTGTGTTCATGAGGCGCGGATCTGGTTTAACCATGGATAGGTTTAGGATAATCCCGGTTTTGTAGTACTGAGCCCAAGCGATACCCTGACTCAGGGTGAAGACCTCAATTGTTTCCTGGAGGTTGTGATCACATGCCCCCAGAGAAGTCAAATACACAGGCCGGGCCGGTTGACCAATTGACTGGGTTATCCCTGAAGGACCTGCCATCTAGACTCGATGTGAGTGCACTGTGTATGCAGATGCAATATGAAAAAAATGATGCAATATTTTCTTGGTGTGACAAGGCACATGTGATCCGATAGGGCAGACGGGCAGAGTTCCGGCATGCTTTACCCGGGTTGTTGGGAACCGGGGGCCTATCAGGTCAAGGTCGGGTATAGGTCTGGTGAAGACCTAATCGACTGGGATTTGAACCTCATATGTTATGTCAGGAAGTAGGGTAGGATGTGTTTTATTACAAGCACAAATTTGGCTCATCACATGCCCCTGGGAGGGTGTTTATCCGCGTAGGGTGTACCCGGGTAGTTGACCCTGATTGGGGACAGGTATAGGGTGCAAGCAAGTTAGGGTTTATAGTAGCTCTCCGGATTGATTGCTTATAGGCTATATCCTGACCTAGGCTACATGTATGCATGCTGGGGTGTGCAAGAGTGTGTTCCTAAGGATGGGGGGGATCACTTAACACCGTATATGCGACTCCCTGAAAGGGACGATTGGTGTAAGCGGGAGCGTTCAGAACCGTTTCCTGAGGATAGTCACCCAACAGGCTAGTTCCGCGGACCTCCAAGACTGTTAAGCCCCTGTCACTGAGGATAGTCATCCAACAGCCGTGAGCGTAATAAGCCTGTCTAACAGGTATTGAGTTAATTACACTACTATGTTATGAATGAGATGCACAGTACACAAATCACCAAAGAGATGTAAAATGATTAGTATTAGGTTAAATACTTTAGCATTTGATTAATTTGAAGTTTAGTTTGGCTTAAACCTAGGTTCCGGGTTGAACCTAAAAATCCCCAGCAGAGTCGCCAGCGCTGTGAGCGCGGGTTTTGGCGGAACCCTAGTTTGCATCTCACGGGTGAGTATAGAGTCGCCACCTATTCATTCGGAAGGGATAAGTCCCCCGGGATTTGGATAAGGTCTTGGTCTGTGATCCGAGGTCAGGGTAAGAGGTTCGGTTAAGTCCGGGGAAGGGGTTAGGCACCCCGGCACTTTCACTTTTCAGTGGTTCCCTACTTGCTAAGATTAAGCCAAACTAATCTCAATTTTAATCGAATGCCTTAAGTATTTAAGAAAATGCTAATCTAAGAAGGAGAAAATCTCATACTAGGGTCGAACCCGGGTTGGGCTGCCTACGTACTCACATACGGGTGAGATCAGACCGAGCGTAGTTCTGGCACATGAGCCCGTGCCAAGGCTAGGGGTGTGTGTGTGCGCACCAAGGGTGGCTTAGGGTCTAGCCGGGAGGCTAGGGGTGGTTGACCGAGTTGGTCAAGTGCTTGGCATTGGGTCCGGTAGGCCTAAGGTAAGTCCGATAGACTAGGGTTGGGCCCGGTAGGCCAAGGGTGAAGTCCTGTAGGCTAGTTTGGGCCCGGTAGGCCGAGATTAGGCCCGGTAGGCCAAGGATGAGCCCGGTAGGCTAGGGTTTGACCCAGTAGGCCGAGATTAAACTCGGTAGGCCAAGGGGTGAGGCCCGGTAGGCCCAGGGTGTCTTAACCAAGGGATATGGTTGCTATCCGAGGTTAAGAAAGGTGATTAACCCTGGTCAGGGGTGCTAACCATGGTTAAAAAAGTCCAACATCAGATTTTTTGGTCTTTTGAATTTTTCTGATTTTTTTGGGATTTTCTCAGATTTTTCGCAGCGGTCAAAGGTGCTTAACCGCGGTTAAGGAGGGGAGGTCACCATGGTTAAGGGTCTTAACCATGGTTAAATGGTCAAAAGAGACCATTTTTGGGTTTCTCCTAATATTTTGGATTTTTTGAACATTTTTCCAGATTTTTTCGGGTCAGGATTTTTTTACCCGTGGTTAAGGGTCCAAAATGGGGTCGACTCTGATTAAGTGTCTTAACCACAGTAAAAAAATGCAATTGAAGATATTTCTGGATTCCATGTAATATTTATGATTTTTTGATGATTTTTCCAGAATTTTTGCTAGATCATGGACCGCTTAACCATGGTTAAATGTTAACCATGGGTGAGTTTAACCATGGTTAAGGGGCCGGCTGAAGCAAAAGTGAGCCCAAGGTCCATAGCAGGGCCTAGACTGGCCTCCTACCCGGTCTGGGCCCCCACAAATATCCGAAATTGCAAAAAACTTCAAATTTTCATCAAATTTTTAACCATAGTTAACATGAATTTAACTATGGTTAACGGGGGAACTGCGGGAATCCGAAACCACCAGTGGGTAGCCTGATATGTGGGGAACAATTTGGGCCCTTGTGGGACCCAAGGGGATGCCGTATGTGGGCCCCAAAGTTGGCCTGTTGCACAGATTTTCACACTGTCGACCCCACTTTGGGGTCGATTTAACTATAGTTAACGGACGAATTAAGGGCTGAAAATTTACAGGGAGGTAGCCCTTTGTATGGGGAGTTTAACCATGGCCTCGGTTTCGACCAAGGCCGGGTCTAACCTAGGTTAAACCGGGGTTAAAGTGGGTGGTCGAATCTGTTTTTTTTTTTTTTTTTTGTCTTGCATAATTTTTTTGAAAAAAATCCTTTTGGGGGCTGTGGTGTTTGAGCAATGAGAGTTTAGGGGGGTTTCTCATGGATTGAGGACCCCCCTAGACGTCTAAGGAGAGCCGCCAAGGTGGGGGGTGGTGGTGCTTGTGGCCACGCAAGACCCGCCTACTTTTTTTTTTTTTTTTAACTACTAAAAAAAAGAAAAAAGAAAAACAAAATGGGGACCCCTGGAATGGGACCAGGGGTCCCTTACAATGGTAGTATTCAGTAAGAAAAAAGGAGAGAGGAGTATGTATACCCTTGTGGCTTGGCTGCGACAGTGGCGAGCTCATGATGGCGGCTGCAGGTTGTGGTTGCTGTAGCGGTTTGAGGATCACTGACAGGGAGGCCTGAGCATCTCTGGTGAGGCTTGGTGGCCTATTGAAATGGGAGGTTAGAGGTAAGCTTGAAGGGGCGACAGGAGCTCGGGCAGGGGGAGGCTTTCCACTGTGGGTGTTGTTTTTTTCTTCTTTTTTTTTAACAAAAACTCTTCCTCTCTAAACCATGGCTGCTCTTAAGGTTTTAAAGGGGAGGAGGATGGATGGAAATGGATGAATTTAGAGGTCTAAATGGACGGGACTAGGAGGGAGGGGTGGCTAGCCAAAATGGAAAGCTACTATGTGTATTTTTTTTGAAGCTCCCCTTCCAAACCGTGGATGGTCTTGAGTTTTATAGAAGAAGAAGGAGAGGAGGGAAGGGATAAGGATGAGAGGGTCAGGCGTGGGAGACATGACAGAAGGGCCAGGGGAGGACAAGGCAGCTGGGCATGGCAGGTACTATTCCCGTCTCAAGGAAGAAGACGGTGAACAGTACCCTGTTAGGTTTTTTTTTGTTTTTTTTTTGTTTTGTTTTGCTTTGTTCAATTGTCCAATTGATTGGATTGGGTCCAATCCACATGTGGGCCCTGCCACATGGGATCGGTGCCCAATCAAATCCCTTCATTTTTTTTTTTATTATTATTAATAATTTTTTTTTTAAACATATTTTTTCAAATTGTTTTTTTTGGTTACCCTTTTGGACCTATCCACCACACATGTGTGGGGATGGCCAAAAATGATTTTTGCCATAGAAAAAATTGAATTTTAAATTGGTAAAGTGGGTCCTACTTGGATTGGGCTTAGTGGGCCCATGTTTGGGCCCAAAAATTAGGTTTTTAGCCACACTTTTTTGAAGTTTGGACTTCAAAAGGGGCTTGAGCTAGGGCTAGGCTAGGGTTAGACCTAGGTTTAGGTCTAGGGTTTAGGTGAGCAGGGTGTAAAAATTGGGTGCTTACAATCCCAACACCATTATCCATTTTCTTCTCAATCTATCTCTTTTTTGCTCCCATTACAAAATCCAAACTGTCAGCCGTCTGTAGGCCTCTTTTTGTTGAGTCATTTTGTAATCAGTCCGCTTTTTATCAATATGAATTTGAAATTTTGACTCAAAAATATGTTTTCAAAAAAAAAACATTTGCATCGGCTAATGACGAAATCACACGGACTCTTCCCCTGGAAGGCCTAGTGTCCTGAAGCCAACAAAATCATAAAAACATAAGCATGCTAAACTAAGCTTAATTATTTGCCAGGAAATCGCCTCCGACAAGGCTACCCCTGAAACCCTCCTTGAGCTGTCAGAAGTTGAGTATGACTCAGAGCAAGAAGCAGAGCATGATGAGGAACCTCCTCAGGAGATACTGGACCTCCTCGAACACAGTGAAGGGCTTTTACAGTCCAACATTGAGGACACTGAGACAGTGAACCTGGGATCCGCAGACAATCCGCAGTTGGTCAAGATCGGTACAACTATGAGTCCGAAACAGAGGACAGACATGATCAGTTTCCTGAAGATCTACAGCGACGTATTTGCCTAGTCATATGTAGACATGCCCGGCCTGGACCCAGCATTGGTGGTGCACAGATTACCCCTGAACCTTGACGTCAGACCAGTTAAGTAGAAACTGAGACGGATGAGGCCCGAATGGTCGCAGAAAGTCAAGGAAGAAGTTGAAAAACAGATCAATGCAGGCTTCCTGGCAGTGGCAAGCTACCCCGAGTGGTTGGCCAATATTGTTCCGGTACCTAAGAAGGACGGCAAGGTCCGGATGTGCATCGATTATCGGAACCTAAACAGGGCTAGCCCTAAAGACAATTTTCCTCTCCCGCACATTGACATCCTGGTTGACAATACTGCAGGGCACGAGACTCTATCGTTCATGGATGGTTTCTCCGGATACAACCAGATCAAGATGGCGGAAGAGGACATGGAGAAAACTTCCTTCATTACACCTTGGGGCACATTCTGCTACAAGGTCATGCCGTTCGGACTCAAGAATGCAGGGGCAACCTATCAGAGGGCCATGACGGCACTGTTCCATGACATGATGCACAAGTCAACAGAGATCTATGTGGATGATATGATTGTCAAATCTTCGACTGCTGAACTACACCCAGAAGATCTAAAAAGACTCTGTGACAGACTCAGAGAGTTCGGCCTGAGATTGAATCCGGCCAAGTGTGTCTTCGGAGCCTCATCAGGAAAACTCATTGGCTTCATCGTCAGCAAAAGATGCATTGAGATTGATCCAGCTAAAGCCAGAGCTATAATCGAAATGCCAGCACCCCAAACTGAAAAGGAGATCCGCGGTTTCCTGGGCAGAATTCAGTATATTAGTCGGTTCATCTCTCAACTAACTCCGATCTGCGAGCCGATCTTCAAGCTTCTTCGGAAGAACACACCGACAGTCTGGACAGCTGAATGTCAAGAGGCCTTTGACAGGATAAAGCAGTATCTTCTCAACCCTCCAGTATTGGTGCCTCCGACACCAGGACAGCCCCTACTACTCTACATCTCTGTACAAGAAACTTCTATGAGGTGCGTCTTGGCACAACATGACGAGTCAGGCCGAACAGAGCAAGCCATCTACTACATCAGTAAGCGTTTGCTAGAGTACAAAGACCAGTACAGCCCTCTGGAGAAGACATGTCTGGCACTGGTCTGGGCAACTCAGCGTCTTCGGCACTATCTGCTATCCTACCCGGTAATCTTGATCTCCCGGATAGACCCGCTGAAATATCTACTAGAAAAGCCAGCCACCACCGGACGGACTGCTCGATAGCTTATGATGTTGTCTGAATTCGACATCACGTACATGACACAAAAGTCAATCAAGGGGCAGGCGATAGCAGATCACCTGGCCCACAGTCCGACCTAGGATTACGTGTCTGTACATGATCAATTTCCAGACGAAGCTATCCTGTACGCAGAAGCAGATGAACAAGAATACTCCGGCTGGGAGTTATATTTTGACGGAGCTGCCAACAGTCATGGGCACGGGGCAGGAGCAGTCCTGATCTCACCTAAGGGAGCGCACCTCCCTATCTCAGTCAAGCTGCGATTCAGATGCTCTAACAATGAAGCGGAGTACGAGGCATGCATTGCCAGTCTGAAAGAAGCCCTAGGTATCGGGATCGAGGAGATAGACGTCTACGGTGACTCATCTTTGGTAATCTGTCAAGCAAACGAATCTTGGGCCATCCGAGAAGCAAGGTTGGTTCTGTACCTAGCCTACCTCAACTTGCTGATTACTCAGTTCAGGAGAATCACCTTCAGTCACAGATCCCGGAACCAAAACAGATTTGCCGATGCACTGGCCACTCTTGCGTCCATGGTTCAGATCCCCATGGGCATCTTACTCTAGCCGATTGAAATTCAGCAACAGGATCAGCCTGCCTACTGCCTCGAGCTAGATGCAGTCACAGACAACAAGCCTTGGTATACGGACATCAAGCAATACCTCGAGGATGGGACCTTCCCTCTCGATGCTACAAAAACAGACCGTCGGGCAATCCGAAGACTGGCTATTCAGTTTGTCCTCTCAGGGGGAGTCTTATACAAGAGATCCCCAAACTTGATCTGACTCAGATGCCTAGACATCAGTGAAGCAGTACGGATAGTCGAAGAGGTTCACGGAGGAACCTGCGGCCTACACATGAACGGATTGATGCTATCAAAGAAAATTCTCAGGTTGGGCTATTATTGGTCCACTATGGAAGCTGACTGCTGTAGGCATGTACAGAAGTGTCACCAATGTCAGATCTATGCTGACAGAATTAATGCACCGCCGACAAGGCTACACAATCTGACTGCTCCTTAGCCATTCTCTACCTGGGGCATCGACGTCATTGAACCCATAGCTCCGAAAGCATCTAATGGTCATCGATTCATCCTTGTTGCTATCGATTACTTTATAAAATGGGTCGAGGCAGCCTCTTACGCCAATGTCACAGCCTCCGTGATTCAGCGTTTTCTAAAAAAGGACATCATCTGCCGGTACGGTGTTCCATTCGAGATTGTAACAGACAATGCTCTTAACTTCTGCAACAAGGGGATGACTGATCTCTGTCAGAAATTCAAGATACAACATCACAATTCCACTCCATACAGGCCTCAGACTAATGGTGCAGTGGAAGCAGCCAACAAAAACCTGAAGAAGATCATTGAGAATATGGCAACCAACTACTCTGCCTGGCATGAGATGCTCCCATACGCACTCATGGCCTACAGAACATCCATCAGAACTTCAACAGGGGCAACGCCCTTCTCTCTGGCCTGTGGTATGGAAGCAGTCCTCCCCATCGAAGTAGAGATCCCATCACTCCGTGTATTAATGGAAGCAGAAGTCTCAGAAGCAGAATGGGTACAGACCCGGTTTGAGCAGTTGAATCTGATTGAAGAGCGGCGACTGAAAGCCATCAATCATTCACAGGCCTATCAGAGGCGTATGGCTAAGGCATTCAACAAGAGAGTCAAGCCTCGTAACATCGAAGTCGGTGACCTGGTCCTCCGGAAAGTGTTGCCAAATCGCCCTGATCCCAGGGGCAAGTTCACTCCAAATTATGAAGGCCCATACATCATCCGAGAAAAATTTTCAGGCGGCGCCCTTCGCCTCGAACGTATGGATGACGAAGACCTTCCTGAGCCCGTCAACATGGACAAAGTCAAACGATACTACGCTTAGGGTCTAGATCTGATAGGCGCTTTGCACTCGTAGAATCTCTGGGAAATGACAGGAGGCCATCCTTGGCACACTCCTAATCCCTCTTTCATGTAACCCGTTTACACATCAATGAAAACCGCTAGTTAGCCCCTTGAGCCTGACAACCTTTCTTTGAAACAAACCTTTCAGGGACACCCTCTCTCGTCATCCGTGGCATTTGCCTGAACTACGTTATGACCTGATCCTGCAAAGAGTACGTAGGCAACCTGACAAATCAGGTGAGGTCACAAGAGGGGTAATCATTCCCGGACTCTCCCAAGCAGAATCCAACTCTCCCCACAGAGTCACTCCCCAAGCAGAGACAAACTCTCCCGACTCTCCGGCGGAGTCGACACAAAGTTTATGAATATTCCATCAAAGGAAAACTCCAAAATAGAAGTTGGAACATTCATCAAGTCAGGGATTCCCCGAGCAAAAATAGCCTCTCTGGGCTTTCCCCCCAATAGAATCAACTTCTCCAAAAACACCTCCCTAGTGGAAACAATTATCCCCAGTGGAATCAATCCTTCTCCAGTGGAAATAAACTTTTCCTAAAAGAATCCCTCAAATAGAGAAAATCCTCAAAGTCAACCTCTACCAGAGAGGACAATCCCCAGTGGAGTCAAAAAAAAAATAAAAAAAATTCATCTCCACTGGAAATGCCAAAGGTACAAATCTCCAGCAGAAGATCTCCATGCAAGTCATTTGCAACACAAGGAAACAATTTTAGGGTGTCCCAAACTTCGATCCCCCCCAGCCTACGTTTCGTCCCACTCTAAGTCCTCCTAGATCCCCTAGAAACTACGAGTGCAGGCGCAATATCAAATCTATATCCTCAGCGGAGTATAATCCTCACAAGGAATACGGTCCAGGGTGATAAAGGGAGTATACTTTTTTCCCCAGTAAATCACAGGCTTCCCTAACCAGTCGCGGGCATGAGTGAAAACTGGCAACAGCCTCATTGCGCAAAAAATACGTGACACCCAGACCTAGTCTTGCGGCTAGGGGCAAAAAATGGACAAAAATCAATCAGCTTCGTAGGCATGAGGAAAACCGGCAACGGCCTCATTGCGCAAAAATTATGCGAACCCCATGACTTGGTCATTCCAAGGGTAAAAAATGGAGAAAAAGCTGAAAACCAGTTTGGCAACACAATCCGACAGCAATCAGGCTCAGCAGACTCCCCAGTCACCCTCAACAGTCAGTATCTCGGTAGGTCAGCATTCTCAGCAGAGATTCCAACAGGGAATATCCCCAGCGGACATGTTACTTTACGACATGTCCCCCATAGAGATTCCAACAGGGAATACCCTCAGTGGGTATGTTACTCCAGAACATATCCCCAGTATACAGGCAAACATCAGGAAATCCCCAGCAGACTAGTAATCCCGAGTCCTCCGGCAGTAGTCTACAGCAAAGATTTACTCCACAGCCAGTGGTCTACAACAGAGACTTACTCCCCGACAGACTTCCCAGCAATAGACCATAACAATCATCAATCCTCAGTGGACCCTTTAGCAGAAGCCTCCGACAGCTCTCGAACATTACTCTTCCCCAGCAAGAGTTCAGTCAGCTTCCGAAGCCCAGCGGAAAACTCTTTCCCCGACATGAGTCCAGAAGCTTGCAACAACATTTAGACAAACTTGTCTATCCTCTAGCAGCATTCTGCTCTGAATCATACTCAACTCTCCAAGAGTAAAAGGGAATCCGAAATCCCCCTAATCCCTGACTTAAGACAATTTACTGGCAAATCTAAAAGCTAACAAAGCATACTTTTGTCAAAATAAAAAATCTTTTACAAAGGTTTTCTATACTTTTTCAGAAAAGATTTTCAAAAAAACAAACATCTCTTGGTTTCAAAATCCGTTGAACCAACCTGCACCGAGCAACCCCGACGAGACAAACAGAAGAAGTAGCTTCCGCATCTCCCCAGCAAGCAACAATCAGCAGAGTCATGGGAAAGCATCCCCTCCTTTATCCCTTGCATGACATCACTTACATAGCGTCATACCTTGCATGACCAGTACTTTAACATCATCCAACATGATCAAATTCAGCGCCTCTTGGCCATACCAAAGTCAATCCGACATCATTTGCCTCAAATCTTTCACCATCCTGTACCTTGACAGTGTACACCTTTCGACACCCCCGTGTATCTTTGACAGCCCAGGTCTCCATTGACGCCGAGTCAACATGACGACACCTTGCCTGTTGTGACATCATAGAGTCTCCATTGACGCCAAGTCAACCTGCAGAAACTCATCGCATGTCCCCTCAGAGACGTCCCCGTACGTTCTCGACATCCCAGGTCTCCATTGACGCCGAGTCAAAAATGCCGACACCTTGCATGTCCTTTACATACGAGTCTCCGAAACTCACTGCATGTACCCCTAGAGACGCCCCCGTGCGATCTCGACATACGAGTCTCCATCACTCACTGCATGTCTTCTGCATATGAGTCTCCGAAACTCATTGCATGTCCTCTCAGAGACGTCCCCATACGTTCTCGACATCCCAGGTCTCCATTGACGTCGAGTCAATATGCCGACACCTCGCATGTCCAACACCTCATGTGTTCCCAACACCCCGCGTGTTCTCAACACTCCATGTGTTTCCGACACCCCGCGTGTCCTTCGATCGACCCGGTTAATATCCTCTGGAAACACCGTCTCGATCAATCCCCTCGCCGCTTCCGAGCGACACCTTACTTTCGGCCAGCACCTCCGGGTCACGCCATCTCTACATCCATCTCTCATCTTCCACTATTCGCTATCTCCTAGCAGTAGTCTTCGTCATTCCACCGCACTCATCATGGGCACAACATGCATGCATCGCATCATACATCTCAATCCATCTCGGTGTAAAAATAGGATGATTCCAGTCTTTGCCGTTCAACTGCCATCCTGGCACTCTCCGGCAAAGAGGGGCAGCTGTAAGCACCCAATTTTACACTCTATCAAAACCCTTTCAATCCCCTGTAGAACCCTCGGTATCCCCTAAAAACCCTAGTTATCCCCTAAAAACCCTAGGTATACCCTAGTAAACCCTAGAACCCTAAAAAACCTAGGACATGGACCACGGACTCAAAGCCCATTACCCTAAACCCTAGGCTAAACCCTAGTATGACCTTAGCTAAAACCCTAGGTAAACCCTAGACATGCCCTAGTGTAGCCCTAAGCCTAGCCCTAGTCCTAAACCCTAGACAAACCCCTAAGGTAGAGGCATTCGGGCTCGAGGCCCATTTCAACTAAAAGAGCCTAAACCCTAGTCTAACCCTAGGCTAACCCTAGCTAAACCCTAGGACTAACCCTAGGTAAACCCTAGACCCAACCCTAGGTCTAACCCTAACCTAGCCCTAGTCTAAACCCTAGGCTAAGCACCACGGGCTCAAGGCCCTTTTCAAAGCCCTAAACCCCCAAAACCATGGATAATTCATCTTGGGGGCCCAAATTTGGGCCCACAAGGCCCAACCCAAGTGGGACCCACTCACCTTTTTCAAAATTTGAATTTAGGTGCCAAACTCTCAAAGGGAAAATGGGGGAAATGCTTTGGGCCACATGTGAGGGCTTAGGCCCGAAATGGCAAGAATTTTTTCAAAAAAAACCAAACCCATCACTGTTTATCTTCCCCAAATTAGCATGTGTACAGCAGCCAGCTACTGCCCCAGCTGTCCCTGGCCCCCTGCTGGTCCAGCCTTCTCCAAGCTTGCTCCCCACGCCTGGGTGAATGACAAAAATGCCCCCAAGCCCTTCCCTACTCCTCTATAAAAGCCCATCCATCCCTACACCATAGGGACTGGTTTTTTTGCTGCAAAAACCCCATGCCCGTTTTAGTTTAACCCCTACCAACATCTCTCTCTCGTCCTTAGAGCTCGATGCAGCCTTAGCTAGGATCCCAGGCCACCGTAGGTCGTCCTCAAGCCTTCCAACACCCCAACCAGCCTTGCCCAAGTTTTCACCACCGTTCCAGCTCAGTCACAGGGTATATACCCTCCCCTCTCTTGCTGTACTTTGGATTTTAGCACTGTAAGGGACCCCTGGTCCCATTTCAGGGGTCCCCTTTGTCTTTTGTTGCTGTTATGCATCACTTTCACCAAGGATAGGGCCTCCTATGGCTTCCCGTAAGCATAGGGGACCCCTTGAGGTGGTATAGCTCGGGTTCAGCCCCCACAGGTGCATTGGCGTGTTCCCTGAGATCTGGGGGACCCTCAGCCCATGAGGGATCCCCCCACAGGTCCAGTGGTACAGCCCCATGAGGGTATAATGTTTTTTTATAAAAAAAATTCTGGAAAATCTCAGTTTCGGCCAGCAACCTGTAACCCCGGTTTAACCATGGTTAGACCAGGCCCTGGTCGAAACCAGGGCCATGGTTAGACTTTCTATATATAGGGCTACCTCCCTATAAATTTTCAGCTCTTAACTATGCATCTAACCATCGTTAAATCGACCCCAAAGTGGGGTCGACAGTGTGCAACTGTGGTGAAGTAGGCCACTTTGGGCCTCTGTGGAGCCCACACCCGACCTCCTCTTGGGCCCAAAAGAGGCCCAAAATGTTCCTTCGACTTCAGGCTACCCAACCGTGGTCTCGGATCACCTTGGGTCAGCCTCTAACCATGGTTAAATTTCTGACAAACAGTGGTTGGAAGTCTGTTTTTTCTGTTTTTTTGAAAATTTGTTATTTTATGTGTGTTCATTGTGGCCACTTTGGGCCTCTGTGAGGCTCATAACCGACCTCCCCTTGGGCCCCACAAAGGTTCAAAATGCTCCCGGCACTTCAGGCTACCCACTAGTAGTCTCGGTTTCTCATGGGTCCCTTGTTAACCATAGTTAAAATCACGTTAACTATGGTTAAAAATGCGATGAAAATGTTGGGTTTTTTTTACAATTTCTGATATTTGTGAGGGCCCAGACCGGGTAGGAGGCCAGTCTAGGCCCTGCCATGGACCCTGGGCCCACTTTCGAGCCAACCGGACTCTTAACCATGGTTAAATTCTCCCATGGTTAACCCTTAACCATGGTTAAGCAGCCCATGACCAAAAAAAAATTCTGGAAAAATATGAAAAAAATCAAAAATATTTCATAGATTCCAAATATATTTTTTTTGATTTTTTTCATTTTGGTTAGGACCCTTAACCACGGTCAAAAACCCCATCCGGGTGATGTTTAACCATGGTTAAGCGCCCCTTAACCAGAGAAAATCTGGAAAAATGATCAAAAATTCAAAAATATTCCTAGAAGGCCAAAATGGTCTCACTTGGCCATTTTACCCTGGTTAAAACCCTTAACCATGGTGACCTTCCCCCCTTAACCGCGGTTAAGCATCCTTAGCCATTGGGAAAAATCTGGAAAAATCCCAAAAAAATCAAAAAAATGCAAAAAGATCAAAATTACTGACTTTGAACTTTTTAACTATGGTTAGCACCCCTAACCATGGTTAATCACTTTTTTAACCACGGTTAGCAACCCTAACCCTTGGCTAAAACACCCTTGGGCCTACTGGGCCTCAACCTTGGCCTACCGGGCCTCAACTCTAGCCTCCGGGCTCAACCCCTTTGCACATTGACCAACCTCGGTCAAACAAAACCCTAATCTCCGGATTAGGCCTCTAAGCCGCCCTTGGTACACGCACACACACCCATTCGCCTTAGCACGGGCTCATGTGCTAGAACTACGCTCGGTCTGATCTCACCTCTAATGTGAGTACGTAGGCAGCCCAACACAGGCCCGACCCTAGTTAGCTTTTACTTTCTTCCAGTTAGTATAAGTTAAACACTTTGGCATTTGATTAATCTCGAACTTAACTTTGGCTTAAACCTAGTAAGTAGGGAACCACTTTATGTGGAAGTGTCGGGGTGCCTAACCCCTTCCCCGAACTTAACCGAACCTCTTACCCCGATCTTCGATCGCAGACCAAGCCTTATCCAACATTCCCGGGGACTTATCCCTTCTTAATTAATAAGTGGCGACTCTAATCCTTATGAGTAATTTTCCGTGCTCACATCACCCATCCGAACTCGTTCAATTCTAGGGATACCATGTGGCTTTCCTTTTTAATCTTCATTGTTTGATTTAGGTCATCAGTTATCAAACAATACGTCTTTACAACTTTTCCTAAATTTTCTCTCATACATTTCTATCTTCAAACACTTATACCATTTCTATCTTCAAACACACTATTAAATAACTTATGATCTTCCCATAAATGTTATTAAAATAATAAAAAAATTATTATTATAAAATTAATTAATTAATACAAATAATAATATATACCAAATAATAAAAAACTAATACTATTAAAAAATATATTATGAAATATTCTAAAAATATATTACTTAATATTTAAATAAATAAATAATATTATTTAATTTTAGAAATTCTTAATTATTACCGTGCATCGCACAGGGTCTCTACTAGTATAATGATATAAATATAGATTAGTATGATCATTTATATAGTTAATAAATTAAATAGGTAGCATGACCCATTGGGTCCAAGGACTCCGATCCAAACCCGACCCAGTTATATACGGGCTAATATAACCCAACCTGATCATGGTCCACAGCCAGTGGGTTGGGTTAGAAATTGCCACCCCTACTCTTGTGAATTAGGCTTTCAACGGGATGCAAGAAACGAATGGAAAAAAAAAAAAAACAAGCAATATAATAATTTATGTGGTTCCTCTAATCTGGGTTATGTCCATTGGGGGTTTATGTTAATTCCCTATTGGTTAAATTTTAAGAATAAATTGAAAACTAGAGCAAGAACCGTTACCATCGTTTTATACAAGCTCACTCCATTTCTCAATACTCTGTGTTGCATTAACTTTAATAGAAGTCATAACAAGATTCTTCATATGAGTTTGTCCTAAAGAAAAAAAAAAAGCTAGTACGAAATGTACAAACGAGATAGCCTACGAAAAAATATTTTGTATCCAACTAATCATTCTCCATAAATCTATTAGAGTTGTAGATGTAGATAATATAGGAAATTGTCCCTATATGACTAACCAACCAATTAGATTATAATAACCACATTATCTGTTTAAATTATTGAAAAAATAGTCTTAAGATTTAGAGTTAGACTGGTTCGATCATCTAATTAGGTTGAATTTGAACCTTAGAGATCTTCACGTCAAGATCGAATGAAAAGGGGCGGGTATTCCTCCCCCACAACATAAATTTCCCCCAAGAATATATATGATTAAACCCATGGTTAAGCCAATCAAAAAAAGGTCAACGCACCATGTGCATCTCCAGAATGGAGTGCGACAGATGCTTTTGACGACTAATTAATCATGGATAATGGTGTATAGGAGACACAAAACCGTGATTAAGGCTACTTAAACTTCTGATATAGAGATTCCAATTGGACAACGGTCTCTCTATATCGCACGAAGGAGGGATTAGTGGATTAAACATTGTGCTAAAAAAATAATTATAGAATTAGTACTCTTTCATTGTATGTATGCTCACATGTTTGGATTCTCTTGCCGGTAGTTCCTGTACAGTGAATCAAAGAAGGGAGGTGTGCTTGATCCAGATCGTCTGTCAAGAGGAATATGAAATCCCATAGAGATTCATGTCGGCTTCAGAATAAGCCGCAAGGTACACGCTTGTAACTTGCAAGAGATATGTCGATGCTTTTAATTTAACCCCGAAATGAGTGATACTGCTCATTTTCTTACTGCAATTCTCACATGTAGCCTCTTCCCATACTTTCCTATTTTTGAGTCCGTGGTGGTTTTCACTCCCAAAAATAAGGATCGGGACTAAAATTTCACCCAATTAAAACCATGGATTTGTATAGCAGCAAAAAAATATACATCGTACACTGCAACAAATCTACCGCTTAGTGACGGAAGTTTTCCGTCACTAATAATGCGATTTCCGTCCTTAATAGTATTAGAGACGGAAAAATTCACCGTCATTATTTCGTTGTGAATGCTAACGTCACTAATGCCCTTTAGAGACGTACGTTGGTTCATTACTTCAAATAGCTTGCACACGATGACCACAAAATATCATTAATCAAATTCGGCTAAGAAGCGCGATAAACACTTCTTGAAGATAATTGGAGCCCCCCGTTTGTGTAAGGGATTAAGGCAACTCTATCCCCGGGATTCAACCTAGCCAGGAATCGATCCGTTCCTCTATAGATCTGCACTATCTGGTAAGAATTGTACTTAAACCTCCTTTTAGGATACCCACAATTGTTATTCCGGCCGGTTAAGGTCTGAGTTATTCTGGTTACACAGATTGTATAAACCAGATTGTGCTATCACAAGTAATTGTCAAACAGAATTAATCTCTAGGGGCGATTCTGTAACAGTTCTAGAATTGGATCTGTATGGATTTTGTAAATTAGATTCTGAGAATTTTGGAATCAGTTCTGAAGAGATACACTGTTTGAAAACAGATTGTCTACGGGCTCTGTTTGGTAACAGTGCCCAAAGGCCAGTGTATTACTACACTGGCCAAGTTTTCCTTCTATTCTCTGTTCTTGGTAAATCCGGACAGTACTCTATTTGGTTACAGAGCGATCTCAATTGGTCAGATTAATTATCAGATCACTTATCTGTTTGGTAACAGATGATTAACCGGTTCGAATGGACTGGTTGAATACTGTGATCTAGCTTACTGGGTTGAGTCGTCTTCAACCTTGAGATGAGCTTCAGATCTTCAATAAAGTTCTGGAGCTTTCTTCTCTGGTTCGGGGGTCTCTTTGGGCTAAATCTCGCAGAGGTTCGATATGAATTCTAACTTCTGTAAAATCCTCATTTCCATCCTCACCATATATAGGCAAGGGCTAGGCCTTGGGAGCCACTTGAACTTCCTAACCGACCCACTCACTGAGTCTCTTGAGTTTCCTCAACTGACTTATTCAATAGCCCATCAAGTTCAACGAACCTGGACACACATCCATGATCCGTAATGGATCACGGAATTCGAACCACCATCTCAATCCTGATCAAATATACACCGTTGATCTGACTTCTATTCTTAAAAAGAATAAGCGACTCGTGAAGTACAAAGTGCGCCTCATAGCGCCCATTGCCTCTGCACGTGCGCGTGTCACGCTCAGTGCGATGCACCTCATTAGTGCACCCACACTTGGTGTGTGAGCACACACAAGATAACATTCTTTAAGGAGAGGAGATTACTTATTAAGTGGTTTCAACTCTCATTAATTTCCGATGTGGGACTAATAAAAGCAACAACAGTTTTCTTTTGAGAACATGATTTTTTCTCTCCAAAACCACTAGTGTAAAAACACAATTTTAAATCCAACCAAATGGTTTTCTTCCAAATCATTAAAACCCAATTTTTATTTTATTAAAACCAATTAAAAAAATATTTTAATAAATCAAAATCAACAATGTAAATTACTATCTGTCACTAATTAGAGACGGAAGATTTCCGTTGCTAATGCCTTGATTTGGTCACTTTTACATCAGTAATTAGTGACAGAAGTATCTATTTGTGACGGAAAACAATCCGTCTCTAATTCTCTATTTGTGATGGAAATCAATCCGTCTCTAATTTTCTATTAGAGACTACATTAATTTTCGTCTCTATAAGTGATATATTATTAGAGACGGAAATATTTATGTCACTAATATTTCATCACTAAGCGATAGATTTGTTGTAGTGGTACTCACAAGCACAAAATTTACTGATTCACCAATATCATGACTATGGTTTCATCGATAATTAAATGTGAGGCCTACCATCATATGGCATCACTTACAAGATTTGTACATGATTTAATGTGTGAATGATTTAATGTGTGAATGGAGACCCATACTGATGTTGGATCATAGTTGATGAGAACTTAGGTATAATACTATAGTGATAGACCATTTTCCAAATGGTAAATAACTATGAAAAAAAAATATCTAATTTCCATCTTATGGACAAAAGGAGCGTTCCCCGGGCTTAAATTATAAAAGTTTTCCAAACTTTCACGGTAAGTGCAACACTTGTTATTGCTATCCCTTCAAGATCTAAGGAAAACAATTTATTTCAAAGGAAGAACGGTTTCAACCAGTTCTAAAGGTAGCAATGAAAAGTAGAGACACATGTTGTTGAAGTGAGAGTTTCAAAATTTAATCGACTAACATTTTTTTATGGACTATGCAGATACATGTAGAGTACATACAAGTACCACCTAGATGGAGAGGATTGTGAAAAAAATCCACCCATATGATCTATGCCAACACTCAATTTGATTGCCAAATTATAACCCTCTGATTCACATAAAGTTGCAGCAATGGGTACCCCTTAAAAGTTAAAATACACATGTTTGATTGTGCTAATGACAATGCGTATATCTTTTATGAGATTAATCATTAATATATGACTATTTACTTAAGGTGCAACGGTTGATATGCTCAATGCTTAACTCAGCTTTCATTGTTAGGCAACCATACTAAGAAACAATACATACAACTTGTGATTAGAGGACGGCAAGTTACTCTTGCTAGCCGATCACCAAATCAAATTTCAATACTTGGCAAAGGGGAATTTGGATACCTCTACAAGAGGTTATCTTTGATTATTATTTTCATCTATATCACTAACCAATGCAACCCGCTAAACCAATCAAAAATTTCTCAGTGTCACGTGTCACTTTCCAATTAGAAGGTCCTCTAACAAGTTGGTCAATAATACATTTTTCAAGAGAAATCAAAAACATTTAATGAAGAGAGTGCAGAATAAGATAGAAAGAGAAAAGAATGTAAAGTCTCCCTCTCAGATTCAGAGGTCTAAGTCCCACCTCTTAAATACAAGAGGAAGAGCATGATAAACTGTTCCTTCTTAAATACTTCACAGGATTATTACCCATACTGTATATACATGCTGTTTTGTGATTTTTTCTCTTCTTTTTTTTTTTCACATTAATCCTTCTTTTGGCATACAACTTTCATAAAATGACAATTCTGTCCTTCCATTACTAAAATAACCAGAACAGGTCAATGCTGTTAGATCTGAGACCCAACTCATCCATCAAGAGCCAAACTTAGCAACCAGCACCTGCAAAATAAATACTCAGATAATGTTAAAGACAGCAAGTTAGGAGGTTGTATTTAACACTTTAAAAAATGGAAATTAAAAAAAATAAAAAATAAAAGGAAAATAAAACTCTACTTCACAATATTAAATAAGGTCTATTGAATGACATTGAAGGCCACATTCCTGCAATTTAATACACACATGAAAGAGAAAGACTCCACAAGACTCTCTCTCCATATTCCTTTAAAATCCCTGTGTCCACCATTAATGCTACACAAAGGAATCACATCACATTCACAGATCCAAAATCCATTAAAACCCCACTTCTCAAGAAGGGCTAAGAGATCAAATGGGGAAGAAGATGAAGCTCCCTTCTATCTTCAAGAACAAAGAAACAAAGCCTTCATGGCAATGGCCTTCCTGTAACCACCCCAAGACCCTTTCTTTCCGAGCCAGCGACCCCATGTTCAAGACCGTCAACTCGGTTTACTTCAATGTCTCTGACGCGGTTGCAACACCCGAGTCATGGTTCACGAACTCGTCCGAGTCGGGGAGCTTCTCGACCGTGTCGGAGGAGTCTGGAGGGGAGTCTCTAGAGATGGTGATTCGTGGGTTGAGGTCTGAGAGGCTGTTTTTTGAGCCAGGTGACACGAATTCTATCTTAGAAGAGGCTAAGGTAAGTGGGTTTCCATTATTCAAGGAGAGTGTGGTTTTAGCAATGGAGTCGAAGGACCCGTATGAGGATTTTCGAAGGTCTATGGAGGAGATGGTGGAGGCTCATGGGTTGAAAGATTGGGAGTGTTTGGAGGAGTTGTTGGACTGGTATTTGAGGGTGAATGGGAAGAAGACTCATGGATTTATAGTTGGGGCATTCATTGATTTGCTTGTGGATCTTGGTTCTTCTTCTCCTGATCTTCCTGCTTTGTTTTCATTAGAAGGTGAGGAGGAAGATAATGGTTCATGTTCATAGATTTGATACAGAGAAAAGATGGGCATTTCTGAACTTAAATGTATTATTTTAATGTATAGTAGTAGCTTAGAAATTGATACTGAAACATCAATGGTTATCAATCTCTCTCTCTCTTTCTGATCTCTCTCTTTTGGCAAGAAACATTCCATCCCCTCCTAATTAATGTAGAAATATTCAGAAGTGGAGATAATTCAATTCTCCGTAAGGTTGTGGAAGGAATTTCAGGTAAAATGAGAAATGTTACTGCTAGTAAATAGTAATGTATTAGTACTTTTTTTTTTTTTTTTTGGGTATCGGTATCATTTACCTATGTTAGTTGGGTGAGGACAGTCAGATGTTAGCTTGGGCATTGGAGCTCTTGCAACTCATACCCGGGTAAGGATTGGATCTCAGACCTTCCTTTAATGAAGGCCACACCCCTACCATTGAAGACTTTAAATTTGAACAAGAGCTCCAGTTCAAGTGAACTTTTTTTTTCTTGCGGTATTGGAAATGCAGTTAGGCCGCAACCCTAGTTAGTCGGTATATGTTCATTGGTTAGAAGTTAGATGTACATGTAGTTATCAACATGTTAACTATGTCAAACGGTGTGATATTTTCAATCGTCACACCAATTCATGATAATCAATCTCAGCCCACCCAAAGGGAGGTACACATTGTCATTGCTACCAATGAGTAGGTATGATAACCAAATTAATTTTAAGAAATGGTGTTTCTGATAATTTTATGTGTAATTTCCAATTTACCATTGTCATTAGGCATAGCTTGGGGAGCTAATGACAAAGGGATATTGGGAATTAAATTATACACTGACAAAATAGTAAACAGAAATGTTACAGTAATTAAATAAGAATTTTTGTGCATTTAAGAATTTAAGTTCTTAAACCTTGTTTACAGTTCAGTTTGCAATGTCATGTGTTAAAAAAAATTAGCACTTAAAGGTAACCAACTATATATGGGTATCCATTTTTTTCTTTCCTTAATGTGCCACATTCCGATTGAGTAATCCGCTAGCAAACTGCAGTCAATTCTTCATTTTACATCCTTCATTTTCCATAAATCAAAGGTTTATTAGACCCAGAGCATGCCTTTCTCAATCCATATATAATGAGGTTGGGCTTCTCAAACCCTGTAGGTCATACGAGGAGTGCTAGCACCAGCCACGGAATCTGAAAATTTTCCAAAACACTGATTGTAGGTGAGACACACTTGTCATTGCTACCCTTAAACAAGTTAAAAAAATTGTTTTCAAATAAAAAGTTATGACATCAACCAATTCTATAAGTAACGGGAAAAAGGAATGATAGATGTCACAACCACAATAAGAATTTGGAAAGTTGAGACTGGGGCTAGTATTTCTTTAGGTCATATTATCTAGTTAAATAATCGATAAATAAATAATTGCATGCACAATGTAGTTATTTGATATTAAATATCAAATTTAACTATCATTATAATTCAAAAGATATTAATTCATTAATTTAAATTGGTTAAATAGGGGTTCAAATTGAGGGACTCCATATTGGGTTGGGTTGGGTTTGACTTTTAATGAACGTATAGGTTCAAGTTGAAGGTATTGTTACCCAACCCATATAGGACCCCCCGACCAACCCCAGGTATGTGTTTGCTTTTATGCACTCAACCCATTGCCAATAATGTACCACGACCAGTGTTGTCAGATCCGAACCAGCCGGTGGAACCGGGAACCGCCCCCCTCGCCGGTTCCCAAAACCCTCAAAACCGGAACTATTTGAAAACCGACCAAAACCGGTCAGAATCAATGATAGAACCGGTTAGGAACCCGTCAAAACCGGAACAAATTAGGAAAAAAATGAAAAAAAATTGTTTTTTTTTTTTGGAAAAAATACTCGGTCGAACCGGTTGGTCTGGTCGAATCGGTAGAACCGGGAACCGACCACTCTACCGGTTCGATTCCTGGTCTGGTTATAAAAACCAGTGACCACGACGCAACCTCTGTTGGAAAAATTCTGTTTTGGAAAAAATCTGGGTATTTGAAAAAACAGTTTTTACAAACTTTGACCCAAAATATAAGTGGGACCCACAAGAGTATTGAGGCGGGTCCAAGTTGATCCGTGTTCTCCTCCATGAGGAGATTAACGTAGTATATTCACTTGTCCAAAACAGTGAAATGGTGAATGAGAAATTCATCTTAAAGTGGGTCACTTGAATATATGTTGTAAGTTGAAGAATGGTGTAGTTAATAGTCCCACATTGGAAAACTATTGAAACTATAGTGTGGTTTAAATACCATTACCTTGGAATAAAGGGTGGGCCCTTGGGGCCCCCAAATTTTGCGAAGGAGTGAGCACTTGCTCCAAGGTGGAACCAACACACACGCGCGCCGCCGACCCGGCCCGAGCCCGAGTTTGGTCTGGCCGGCTGGCTTGGCTTACTTTGGTTCTAGTGGGCCTTAAAGCCTGGCCCTTATATTTATTTTTTGCTGGGCTGGGCCAGAGCCCCGTTCAACTTATACAGTTATTTCAACAGCTATTTAATTTCAACAGTCATGTCTGTTGGATTTAAATTTAAACCCAAGAGACATGACCATTCTGAACAGTCTCCTTTGCCTGGTATTTAAGTCTTTTCTAGTGCATATTCTGGAATATGAAAATTACTTCTTTTACTCTCTAGTTCCCAGTTTCTTCTGCATACAAGTCCTTAGTATTCCAGAGAAAGAGAGATACATAGCATTGTTTTTGGTTCGCTGGACAAGCAGATTGTTGTGCTTCTTCTGCTTGTGTAAAGATCACTTCATCCTGGGAGATAGACGTCTGTTGATCAAAAGCACCAGTGTGAGGGACGAAATCTATCTTAAGGAGAGAGTTCTACTCGACTTGATCTATTGCTCTTTTCAAGACCTAAACCAGTGAGTTCATTTTATTCTATAGTTTTAATTTATTGTTTTCTTAACAGAATATTTAGTGAATCAACATAAAATTAATATTCTGTTTACTGTAAAAGAATATTTTACTATTGTACTGTTTAATTTAATTGTTGTTGTGAATGAAATTTTAGTTAATAAAGGTTGAGTACAGAATTACTGTAGTAAATTACTGAAATAAAAACAACAACCTCTACCAATAGTTTAAATTAACCATTTATCAAAGTTAAAACTTAGAAGCAAAGTTTCAAGTACTGTCAACTAAAAAAAATTTTAGCAACAATTGATACTTTTTGGGTACAGTAAAAAATACAAAAATTTAGCCCCAAAGCCCGGCCCCACTGATACCCTTGAGGTCTTTCAAAAGTTCCATGGCTTTACCCCTTCCTCGTCCTGGACCTTGCGAAGCCCAACACATAAACTTTAAGAATACCTAGCTAGTTTTGACCAATCATTTTATGTCATCATGAAATGGAAATTTTAGTCTCAACCTGAATCTGTTGGCCTGCCCCAAGAACTGGGCCTTGGGCCTGAATAATTTCGGTTGGTCCTATGATGGTCTGAACTGGGCTTGGACTAACTCCATACCTGCAGAAGCTCGGTCAATGTGAATACCAAGCCAAGGACCATACCACACTTGGACACTCCACACATACACATGTCCATGGTAAACAGTACTAAGCAATTGCACTATAATGGCTACTTATTCCTAACAAATCATTTGGGAAACAGTGCCAAACACTTGTACTAATGGAAACTTTTTCTTAACAAATTTTTAATGAATTAGTCTAGAGATACT
The DNA here is from genome assembly GCA_015143295.1 of Tetracentron sinense. NCBI lineage: Eukaryota > Viridiplantae > Streptophyta > Magnoliopsida > Trochodendrales > Trochodendraceae > Tetracentron > Tetracentron sinense. The sequence continues at coordinate 47,042 of JABCRI010001450.1, forward strand.
CCAAAGGTGTACTCCGAAATATACTCCCAAATCCTAAAATGAGCCCGTCTATGCGTATTCCCAAATATACTCTCAAATCTACTCCTTAATCCTAACCGCTTATAACCAGCCACTAAAGGCCAGGATTTGAGTTGGCTTATTTTGTCTTTTTTAATTCCCCATCAGCTCTAATCCTAACCATTTAATAACTGAGATAAACGGTTAGGATTTGGGAGTATATTTGGGAGTACACCTTGGGAGTATCCTTAGACTAATTCTTTTTAATTTCCTATAACGAAGGATTCTTGATTAGATTATATCATAAGATTAATTCCAAAAATAGAGGATTATGCTGAAAGACAATGATGCTAACCTAAATTCTCATTAGATGTGATAAATCCATCTCAGGAGTGTGTGTGTGCACATGCCGGGTGCGTGTTTTGGGTTCAATGTGGGTCCGATGGGGGCAAAGCCCACAATGTGTAGTTCTTTCTATAGCAGCGAAACCATATTTTTGTTATCTTCGATAATCTCTTTAATGTGTAAACCCCTTATAATAGGCCAGACTATAGTTACTTGATCCAACAATTCGGATCAGAAAGATGAATATTTTGTGTGAAAACAAGATAGAAATCGCCTATTTTGGCTATTAATTTGCTAAATGATCACGATTTCTGGAGAATTCAGTGAATTTATAATTATGATACAATACAACATAATTTTATGTTCATCCTTTTACTACAGGCATTGTGGCCTAATACTCTTGCTACTTGCAGAGAGATTGATCTTTGACATTAATTGACAGATCCCCAATGTGGGAACCTAATAGAAAAAGGGATTTTCTTGATAGCTTTGATGATTACAATGACTCTCTATTAAGGATTATATAGAGATAAATGAGTCTCGAGATAAAAAGGCAGTATCACATCATAATCAAATCTAATCTTAATCAAATCTAATGTTTGATAGTTTCTAGTTTCAATTTCAAATCTACCTTAAATTGGAGATGAGATTCGGTATCTCATTCATTTTATTACGTCACGGATGTTCTCTAAACCTATCTCTAACATAACTCCATAAATGATGGGTCCCAACAGCTGTATGTGTTTGCCACGTGTATAGAATGAGCTACAAGGGTGGCCATAGTGGGATCGCAAAACGGTCTTCCTCTAGAACCTACTCAACACGCCTGAAGTCTAAAAGAGAATCCAATAGATGTTTTTCATCTTTAAGACAAGGAAAAAGGTAGAGGTCGTCATTCCTGCCCACAATGAAGACATGGGGTTGCCATGTCTATCATTGTGGAAGAGAAGGCTTGTTTGATTTTATTTATATTGGTTATTGTCCTGACCTTTTCTCATGGTTTGCCATTCTTTTCATCCTCATCTCTCAAACCTGATTGCATCAATGAAATCAAAACAACCACATATATACCCTTTTTTTTGGTGTGTGCTTGGGGTACTGAATATGCGGTTAGGCTTAACCCCGTTAGTTTGGTTATTATCTTTTTAGTTGCTGAGGGGCCTACCAACCCCCACACTTTGGGGGGGGGTGCTCTTTGTTGTTCCAAACTCTGCATCCCCTAGTCGTTCCCTCCCTCACTTGTGGACACACTTCATTACTTCTTATCACTAGAGACACCAGGAAGTTTGGCAAACTCACCTCAGGTGAGACCTCATATTTTGGATTTTCCCTTCACACAAAGCAAGTAACTTCTTGTTTGATATTTGAACCTCACTTCTATTGCCTGTATATTTAGCAACAAAGAATCATCCTTATCTTGTTTTGGATTATGAAAGTAGGAGCAGAACCCAATGACGTACCAAGATTTTTTTTTTTCTTTTCCTGTTTTTGTTTTGCCATGATGAGATTCCAGACCTCTCCAGTGTTCTTTAATCAAGATCAAGTAGTGATTGAGAGGGCAAACACCAGCACTATATGACCACCCCAAATGAAACAGACCCATACCATTCTTCAAACAAAGCAAGTTCTATAGTGTGTGTAGAAAGACCTATCAGTTAATGGGTCTGCAGTGGGGGTACCCCCATATGATAATCCCAACTAGGTATGATCTGTACATCCTCCTCATTTTTTCCTGAGCCTGAATGTAGTTTTGGGTCAATAGTTTTTAATTACCAAAATTTCTATGTATCCCCCCCCCCCCCCCCCCCCTCTCTTTTTTTTTTTGGTGACGCGAGGGTGTTTGGGCATCTTAGAGCAACACACCCAACTAATCCCCCCAGGCACATGCAATCCCCAACAGCCATGCTCCATTTAAGTTGTAATCCCTAATGGTGGCCACATGGGAAGGGAATCTGAACCTGTTAAGACTCCGCTTCCTGAGGCTGGTCTGGTCACCACACCACCCGTTGGGTGGGGTTCAATGGGGTCTCTCTTTTTAGTACTCACACTCTTCTTCTCTTCTGTCCCAAGATATTCCTCATCACTCAACTTAGATTTTTCATTGACGGCAACAAATCGTTTTCATTGGAT
>JABCRI010001451.1:0-51241 GCA_015143295.1 Tetracentron sinense
TTTCTTTTTTTTGTGAGTACACAGAATATGACCATGTTTCTCTACCGTGTCATGCATTCATCAATCATATTCCAATCCATACAATCCATATATTCATCCACATCACAAATTAATCCATTCCCATACATTTCCATCCTCCCCATACTTCATCCAACTTAATCCACCTTCCAATCCAATATCCATCCATAATTAGCTGTTCTTAGAAAATTAGGGAAAATAAGAAACAATCTATTTCTACCATTCTGCATCTTAACCTTCACCTGCCAAACCCTGAAAAATAGGTTGATTAGGATTAGTATAGCGAATTAGTAATCCTCCTGGATTCAAACCGCTCCAGAGACGATTTGGAGAAGCTTTGAGGACGTCTCCAAGCTTTCCTCTCAATCTTCTACAATTCCTTCCTCTCGTCCAGCACCCTCTCTCAAAACCCTAGGGTTTATACCACTTTTTGCCAATAGGTAGAACTAGGTTGAGTAATTTTAATATTCGAGTAGGGACCCCCTATTATAGCCCCAAGGTCTGAGAAAAAAAAGGACAAACACCCATACTAAAATTCTGTAAAATCACGAAAGACCGAGCGATCGGTGGTTATGACCGATCGATCGGTTCTCAACCGAGCGATCGGTGCTCTTGACCGGGCGATCAGTCAAAAAAGCACTATCTGGAAATTTTCCCCATACAAAATTCTGGACCAGTCGATAGATACCGATCGATCGGTTTTGGACCGATTGATCACTACTTCTGACCGAGCGATCGGTTGCCTATAGATTTTTGACCCGCTTTACTGTTTCGGCCATAACTTTTGACTCGTTCGTCGGATTTTGACGATTCAACTTGCATTGGATTCGTCTTTCGAAAAAGAACATTTCTGGCATTTTAGAATTTCTAATTTCCACTTAATTAATAGACTAAAATATCCCCAAAGTTGACTGATCTGTAATTCTATTAGACAAAACTCACTATTGACTTGACTTAAACTCAAAATGAGGAAAAACACTAAACATGAACCTCGAAGAGGGTTCCAACACCTTTCTAATGGTTTAAGAATCACACAATTCCAGTAAACGGTGCTAAAACTAGAGCTTCCTAAAGTTTAGGGTGTGTTATTGCATCCATCCGTTACAAGTTGAATAAACCTAGTTTACACCAGAATAATTAGGCATAATAAAAAAAAACAATAAACATCAAACATCACAAGGACTAAAATACCCTTAACACAATGAAATAAAAACATGAAAACGATTCGGGTCTCTACATAAACATCTATTACATAACAAGCAACTTCTAATTTGGACACACCGTATAAAAGATAAACAAAGTCCATATTACCATATTGCACCAAAAAAACATTCAATTCATCTTTCCTGCAAAATAAAATAAGAAAATGTATAAATAAACATTTATTACATAACAAGCAACTTCTAATTTGGACACACCGTATAAAAGATAAACAAAAGTCTATATTACCATATTGCACCAAAAAATCATCTAATCCATCTTTCCTGCAAAATGAAAAATATACATAGAAATAAACATCATATCCATAACAAGCAAGTTATAAACAAAAAAGTATATAAACAAACATCACAACCATAATTTACTTGACTGTCTTGAGGAACAAAACTAATCCAACATATTTGCAACTCATGCATCATCATAAGCATCTGACACACATTATCAAATAAAAATTTCTTAATAAGTAAAGAATAGAAATTAAATATTCACTCACTTTTCTTCTTCAATGGTGGCAACAAATCCTATGTACATATCAAAGCTCGTACTGTATCCGGAGCTAATGAACTACGCCTTTCATCAAGTACTCTGCCATCGGTACTAAATGCTGACTCGGATGCAATAGTAGAAACTGGGATTGCTAAGATATCACAAGCCATTTTTGCAACAATTGGATATTTGGAAGAATTGTGCTTCCACCAAAGTAATATATCAAATTTCTCTTCATCAGGAAACAATGCTTCATGCAGATACTACTCCTATTCTGATTTTCGAGTGCTTGTGAAACTGTCAAGATTTTCAATCCTATACCTTTGAAATTCCCCTTTCAAGTTCTTATTAGAACTTCCATCATATGTAGCATCACTATTCAAATTACAGTCCTCTTTATCTACAACTGGATAAGATGTGGAAGAACTAGTATTAACATACTCAGAATAAAGTTCAGCAATCACACATTTGACTTTCTCAATGTAAGAATTTGTGTTAGCACCGTAAATCTTTTGGTAGAACAACTCAACATACTCCATCTTATATCGGGGATCAAGAATGACCCCTATAGTCAATACCATAGAACACTCGTCCCAATATTTCATGAACTTAAGTCTCATTGATTGAGCCATAATTAATAGATAATCATGCTCACTGTTCGACCAATCAATCAAGTGCAAATGGATATCGCAAACATCATAGAAATACAAATTTGCAGTTGGATACCTACTCCCTGAAAGACTATTTGTGGCTTCATAAAATTTTTTCAAACATTCATGAATTACATGCCCAACTTCCCATTCCTCACTAGATGGATTGTGTTTGTAGTCTTTGTCATATAACACCAACCTATCAAATGCCTCTTGAAGTTCAAATGTATTTCGAAGCATTAGATAAGTAGAATTCCATCTAGTTGACACATCAAGATAAAATCCCCTCTTAGTTACCAACTTTGTTTGAATCAAAACTTGTTGAAATTTTTCTTTTCATCCCTGGGTGGATTTCACATACTTGTCACTTTCTCTTATCTTGGTCAACAATCGGAAATTACTTTCAAACCATCTTGAACAATGAGATTCAAAATGTGTGCACTACAACGTACATGAAAAAAGTAACCATCCAATAAAAGCAATGGGTGACCACCTAGCCATGTCTGCATCTCTATAACCATTGCATCATTAGAAGCTGCATTGTCGACAGTGATAGAGCTCAACTTTGAATCAATATTCCATTTCAAAACTTGCTCTCTCATAACTCTAAAAAGAGTTTCCGCTGTATGTGGACTTTCCACTACCACAAAAGAAACAATATTTTTCACTAACTTTCATTCATCATTTATAAAATGACATGTTATGCAACAATAACCGTCATTCTGATCTGAAGTCCACAAATCAGTGGTCAGACTAACTCGAGATGAAAGCTGATCGAGAATGATGTATAATTTATCTCTCTCCTCTGCGTAAACTTTCATAATATCAGCTTTGATTGTTGTTCGTGAGACAACCTTGAAAAGTGGCTGAAGATTACTAATAATTATTTGAAAATAATCTTGTTCGACCACACTAAAAGGTTGCTCGTGTCTTACAATCCATCAAGCAAGGTCTAATCGACTCCGTTCTTGTTCAACAAATGCTGATCCACATCTAATTTATATGGCTTCTTTTTACAACCTGATGTTGCATGATTCATTAAATGAGAGGTTCCTTTAGCACTAGAACCATCAAATTTTTTCTTGCAATTCTTACAAGTCGCTACACATACACCATCTGGTGTTTTACTTCTTTCAAAGTGCAACCAAACCTTAGATGTTAATCTTTTTTCTACAGGTAAAGGGGCTTTTGATGAATCATCGACATCTTTGACACTATCAGTTGTAAGAGTGACAGACATGGCAGCATTAGGAGTTGGATTAGGAGTAGGTGCACTTGCAGTAATAGTTGTGGGAGTTGAATTTGACGTCATGATCTCAAATTAATAATCAACCTAAACATGAAGACAACATAAAATAAATATATAGGTATAAGCAAGGCATATGCAACATATTGTGTACTTAGTTATAAATAACCTCTAAAAATACCAAGCAAAGAAAAATTCATCTAAATATAAATGATCATTAAAGTAAATAGATACCTTTAAATATAGATACAACTAATACTAGGGAGCCCCATCCATAACTACACGCATAAGGTCTCCCATTAAAATATCCTCCTCTCAACTAAATAATATTATAATATATATATATATATGGATTACAAAAGAAATGATGAAGATACATACTTGATACCACCAGAGAAATTAAGAGTTATCCGCAATTGAAACGCCGTTATATGTTGTTTCTTTTTCAGGCCAACTCCTGGAGCATATTTCAAGAACCTTATTAGTAAAAGTAAGGTGAATAGTAAAGTTGGGGCCTCTGTTTTCTACCTTTTTCCTAGATGTAGTGGGGAAAAAATTAAAAAAATAGATGCATTTGCAGTGGGATCCCTTACAGGCTTACATCCTTTCACCTTGATCTCCTACCGAAAACATTAAACATTAGAAAAAAAAAATTATTGGTCAAGGATGCTCAGCTTGCACATGGTTGTGCATACGGCCAAAAAAAAATTGGTCGCATAGTGGACCCCCCTTTACACCTTGATCTCATGAGCGGGTCCACTTGCCCCCTTACACCTCGACAACATTAGTTTGGATGATAAAATATATATAACCCATCTCTCTCATCACTTATCTCAATGCTAACCCATCCCCCATCTCTATAAATTAGGGTTTCTAATAGGAATATGGAAGAGGGTTTGTGAGAAGAATAGGAAGATAAATAGATGATGGCAAGTATTTTGTTATTTTCTTTTATATTTTTTTTCATCAAATTCCTGCAATATAGATAAACCCCATACCTTCGTGTGATCCACGGCCTGAGATTTTGTGGCTTTGCTTGTTCTTCACCAAGCTCACATGAAGAGTCCTTGAAGATGCTATTGTTCAGATCCAAGGAGATGACAAGGTTAGGGTTTGGGTTGGTGTGGCTAGGGTTTCAAACCTTTGGGTTGGGAGATGTAGAGATGAAAGAGGAGATTTCACCCTTTGCACAAATTGGGATTTAGGGTTGGTTTGATAGTTTGATACTTATATGTGATATATAATTACAATTATAACCTTCTAAACTTTAAAAATTACATTAAACATAATGATATACTATAAGCATATAAGGATAGTTCGGTAAATGCATAATAAAACAATATATAATATTAATTATTATTATAATCTAATCGGTCGGATATTATAGCGAAGCGGATACACCACTATCCGAATCCGCTCCAATTATTAAACGGATACCAATTTACCATCCGAATCCAATCCGTCAGATTTTAATTTGGATAATTTTCCGGCTATCCGGATACGGATCCGAATCAAATCTAGATAATATCCGAGTCCGTTTGCAGCCTTAGCGGGAGGGTTGCCATCCATGGGAGACTCGCCGAAGAAGATGAGCAAGGATGGCTCTGCATCAGTCTCTGACTCCATCCAACGTTCCCCTACACGTAGTCATACGATCTCGAAGGAAGGGAAGCAGCTGTTGAGTGATATGCTTTGATCTGTGGCGCATACGAAACCACCATCAGGTTCCATTAATGCTGAGCCTATACCCTTGGGATAGGTGGCAAAGAGGATAAGAATGGGACTTATTAGTACCAATCAACAGGAGGAATTGCCTGCTCCAAGAAATCTCAACCGTAAATTGCTTGACAGTATAAGGAGTCCTCTCCCATTGTCGAAAAAACGTCTCTTGGTCATTAATGCATCAAACATGAGGACAACATATTCTCCTATTCAGATGTTGACTCTGAAATGCTAGAAGGTGATCCTCTTTCACCCATTTTTGAACCAAAACCTTTGTCATCCGAACCCAGATTAAACTAAGACTTTGAGCCCATTTCTCCTACAACCCAATTCGTGGGGTGACTACTCCCTAGTAGCCCCCCCGCGGAAAAGGTTGCTTGCTTATGACAAGCTGAAATTGGGTCATTCTCCAAAACCTCCAACTGAGTAGAATCTTCATCCTGCACAAGGTTTAGTTGAACTGAAGGAACTTTGGAAGTAGAAGATCTGGTCGAGACCTGGTTTTTGGATTTAAATTTCCGAACAATAGAATGGTTTTAGGTCAGTAACGAGGAACTTATGGGCTTAGGTGAATGCTGTTGGATTGGTGGGTTTTAGGTTGGGCCTAAGTTCAGATGTTTGGATTGATTTAAATCAATACGGGTTGAAGAATGGGCCAAGAATTGGGTTGTAGGAGAAATGGGCTCAAACTCTTGGTTTAATCTGGGTTCGGATGACAATGGTTTTGGTTCAAAAATGGGTGAAAGAGGATTACCTTCTAGCATTTCAGAGTCAACATCTGAATAGGAGAATGTGTTGTCTTCGTGTTTGATGCATTAATGACCAAGAGACGTTTTTTCGACAATGGGAGAGGACTCCTTATACTGTCATGCAATTTACGGTTGAGATTTCTTGGAGCAGGCAATTCCTCCTGTTGATTGGTACTGATAAGTCCCATTCTTATCCTCTTTGCCACCTATCCCAAGGGTATAGGCTTAGCAATAATGGAACATGATGGTGGTTTCGCATGCACCACAGATCAAAGCATATCACTCAACAGCTGCTTCCCTTCCTTCGAGATCGTACGGCTACGTGTAGGGGAACGTTGGATGGAGTCAGAGACTGATGCAGAGCCATCCTTGCTCATCTTCTTCGGCGAGTCTCCCATGGATGGCAACCCTCCCGCTAAGGCTACAAACGGACCCGGATATTATCCGGATTCGATTCGGATCCGTATCCGGATTAAAATCTGACGGATCGGATTCGGATGGTAAATTGGTATCCGTTTAATAATTGGAGCGGGTTCAGATAGTGGGGTATCCGCTCCGCTATAATATCCGACCAATTAGATTATAATAATAATTAATATTATATATTGTTTTATTATGTATTTACCGAACTATCCTTATATGTTTATAGTATATCATTATGTTTAATATAATTTTTAAAGTTTAGAAGGTTATAAGTGTAATTATATATCACATATAAGTATCAAACTATCAAACCAACCCTAAATCCCAATTCGTGCAAAGGGTGAAAGCTCCTCTTTCATCTCTACAACTCCCAACCCAAGGGTTTGAAACCCTAGCCGCACCAACCCAAACCCTAACCTTGTCATCTCCTTGGATCTGAACAATAGCATCTTCAAGGACTCTTCATGTGAGCTTGGTGAAGAACAAGCAAAGCCACAAAATCTCAGGCCGTGGATCACACGAAGGTATGGGGATTATCTATATTGCAGGAATTTGATGAAAAAAATATAACACAATCCATCTAGTGAGGAATGGGAAGTTGGGCATGTAATTCATGAATGTTTGAAAATTTTTTATGAAGCCACAAATAGTCTTTCAGGTAGTAGGTATCCAATTGCAAATTTGTATTTCCATTATGTTTGCAATATCCATTTGCACTTGATTGATTGGTCGAATAGTGAGCATGATTATGTATTAATTATGACTCAATCAATGAGACTTAAGTTCATGAAATATTGGGACAAGTGTTCTATGGTATTGACTATAGGGGTCATTCTTGATCCCGATATAAGATGGAGTATGTTGAGTGGTTCTACCAAAAGATTTACGGTGCTAACACAAATTCTTACATTGAGAAAGTCAAATGTGTGATTGCTGAACTTTATTCTGAGTATGTTAGTACTAGTTCTTACACATCTTATCCAGTTGTAGATAAAGAGGACTGTAATTTGAATAGTGATGCTACATATGATGGAAGTTCTAGTAAGAAATTGAAAGGGGAATTTCAAAGGTATAGGATTGAAAATCCTGGCAGTTTCACAAGCACTCGAAAATCAGAATTGGAGCAGTATTTGCATGAAGCATTGTTTCCTGATGAAGAGAAATTTGATATATTACTTTGGTGGAAGCACAATTCTCCCAAATATCCAATTGTTGTAAAAATGGCTCGTGATATCTTAGCAATCTCAGTTTTTACTATTGCATCCAAGTCAGCATTTAGTACCGGCGGCAGAGTACTTGATGAAGGGCGTAGTTCATTAGCTTCGGATACAGTACAAGCTTTGATATGTACACAGGATTGGTTGTCACCATTGTAAAAGAAAAGTGAGTGAATATTTAATTTCTATTCTTTATTTTTGTCTTTAAAATATATTCTTTACTTATTAAGAAATTCTTATTTGATAATGTGTTTCAGATGCTTATGATGATGCATGAGTTGCAAATATGTTGAATTAGTTTTGTTCCTCAAGACAGTCAAGTAAATTGTGGTTGTGATGTTTGTTTAGATACTTTTTTGTTTATAACTTGCTTGTTATGGATATGCTGTTTATTCATATGTATATTTTTTATTTTGCAGGAAAGATAGATTGGATGATTTTTTGGTGCAATATGGTAATATGGACTTTTGTTTATCTTTTATACAGTGTGTCCAAATTAGAAGTTGCTTGTTATATAATAGATTTTTATTTATACATTTTCTTATTTTATTTTGTAGGAAAGATGAATTGAATGTTTTTTTGGTGCAATATGCTAATATGGACTTTGTTTATCTTTTATCTGGTGTGTCCAAATTAGAAGTTGCTTGTTATGTAATGGATGTTTATTTATACATTTTCTTATTTTATTTTACAGGAAAAATGAATTGAATGTTTTTTTTTGGTGCAATATGGTAATATGGACTTTTGTTTATCTTTTATACGGTGTGTCCAAATTAGAACTTGCTTTGTTATATAATAGATGTTTATTTATACATTTTCTTATTTTATTTTGCAGGAAAGATGAATGGAATGTTTTTTTGGTGCAATATGGTGATATGGACTTTTGTTTATCTTTTATATTGTGTGTCCAAATTAGAACTTGCTTGTTATGTAATAGATGTTTATTTATACATTTTCTTATTTTATTTTGAAGGAGGATGACATTGTTGGCATTTTGGAGATAGATGATGTCAAGGATCTCAAGCCTAATGATCGAGTTTTGATCAAGGTTTGCCTCCTTTCAAAACTAATTGTTTGTAGACAGTACTAATTGTACCAGGATTAAGAACTGGGATGTTTTGGAGTAAAACCTCTATTTTAGATCATCAACATAAAGTTACTTCACAGAAGGATTTTTTTATTCTTATGAATAACCAGCCCAATGAGGTGGCCTATGTTGGAATATCTGAACTTGCTTGGATTTTTGTTTTTGGAACATGGGTGGTAAGGAACTACATAAAACCAGTGAAGCACAACATGGTCATCCATGAATTATGAGAAATGTAGTTACAAATAAAATGATAGGGGGATCAATTAGAATTTCTTTGAATATTAAAATGTTTTGGTCGGTATATTTCTTCAAATAGTATCATAGTTTATGTTTAAATAGTCAATTAAGTTCATGGTTAAACCTATGACTTCACCATGATATGTTAAACTTAATTCCTATTATAGTTATAGGTTACCTTCTTTAAAGTCTAATCATGCATGTAATTTCATTAACTTTTATGATTGGCACCATAGATTCGAATTTGTGAGCCCCATGAAAGTAGAATGAATGACTGAACTACTCTCTAAATTGAATAAATGAACTTTGTATATTACCAAAATATTTCTTCATATGTCATTAATAATATGGATGTGAAGTAATTTACTATTGCTTGATTGTTAGGTCTACATTCATAGTGAAGTCAGATTTGTAATTTGATTAATCCTAGCTGTTTAATTTCTCCAAATTGGCTTTTTTTTTTTTTTTTTCAGGAAGACCACCTTAGTGATTTTAAGAGGGGTGTTAATGACAATGGAGTTCGAACTTAATTTTCTTCATGTTAAACGAGAGTACAAAAAACAGAGTTTGCATTTTTTTATCAGTCTGTAAACCATATGGTGATATACATGTGATGAGTCAGTGAAGTTCTATGAGCAAGCATTTCCTAAACAAACCTAAGTTTCTTCTTTACTTTTGTGTTTTTGCGAATGGAGTTCTAGGCATCTACCATGGCAGATTTTGCACTAGCATTCCCTAATGCTAGTGCACATTCTGAACTGTTTCCAAAATCTGTCTTATTTTGGGATGAATCATCTAATTTGAATTGGAAATCTTCTCTATCATGATAAATGATAAATAAAATTAATGTATGCCTACAAGTTCATATCGTGAATTCCTTATTCTGAACTGTTTTATGTTCACAAACTTTCAGCCTTAGTAAACCTAATAAATCTCATGCATATGTTTCTGATCAATAGACTTTCTGTTTATTTTTTTTTAGAATAGGCTTATGGTGTCCACATGAATGGCTATGTTGATAAGGATGGGTAGAAATTTATGCTTATAGGGAAGAGAAGCCAAGTGAAACCCACTTATCCACGGATGCTTGATCATCTAGTTGTTGGTGGACTGGTCTGTAATTATTCTTATTTACTTTTACATACTGGTATTACTTTTTCTCAATTAAGATACATGCCATTCGAAATTGTGGCAATTTTGGATTCGATGTTTATTTATACATTTTTTGTGTTTTATTTTGCAGGGAATATATTGGATACTTTTTGTGTAATACGACATTAAAGAATTTTGTTTTTTCTCCATATGATAATATCTGTAAAGATTCTTTGTGCAGTGGTTAAGACTTGGTAGAAAATTTGTGGAAAACTTTACAAATTAGGCAATGGAATTATATTGAATTAAATATATTAGGCAATGACATTATGCTCAACCTAAGAGGTGGTGCACTAAATTTTTTCTTTCAGTTTTTTTTTTTGAATTTTAAAAGGGTATTGAAATGCATATTTGGTAATAGGATTAACAATTTCGGATATTTCAGTTCGGATATTTCGAATACTAATCGGATATTATTCGAATTCGGTTAATGTAATCGGACGAATTCAAATATCATCCGAATTCGGTATATCCGAATTCGGTTCGAACTAATCGGACGGATTCGAATAATATCCGAATTCAATCAGATATTATGGATACGGATACGGAGTACATTTCTTATTATCCATCGGATAACGGAGTGAATTTGGATAATGGATATAAATACTCAGATCGGATACGGATAGTGTAGTATCCGCTTCGAATCCGCTCCGTTTGCAACCCCCAATCTTAATGAAGACCCCTTCTTGGAACTGTCAGGGGTTGGGCCAACCTCGGATAGTTCCGATTCTGAGGGACTTAGTCCTTTGATTCAGGTAAGGCGTTACTTTTTTTATGGAAGCCAAGAATAAAAAGATGGTTGTTGAGAGAGTAGCAAGAGCTTGTCACTTAACAATGTTTTCACAATGGAGTTGGAGGGTCTTTCGGGGGGTCTTGCCCTCTTATGGACCGATTCTTTCAATATTACGATCCTTGAAGCAGATGCTCATTGCATTGATCTGAGGATTAAGGATCATCACAACGAATGGAGGATTACTTTCGTGTACGGTCCTATGGATACTCATCATCGTAAGGAGCTATGGAAAAAGCTTGGAAGCATAGGGCAGCAGCGAAACAGCCTGTGGCTCTGCATGGGCGATTTCAACAACATTTTGATTGTGGAAGAAAAGGCTGGAGGTAATATTCCTTCCTTTTCTCAATTATTTTCTTTCCAAGGAATGATCTCTGTTGCTAAGATTTTGAACCTAGGGAATCATGGGCCCTATTTTACTTAGTCCAATAGAAGAGCCAATTAGGCGCACATAGCGGCGCGTCTAGATAGAGCTTTAGCAAACACAACCTGGTGTACGGAGGTCCCTAATGCAATGGTTCACGTTTTTCCGGCGATCATTTCCGATCATAGCCCCATCCTTCTCTCAAGCGAGGTTTTGAGGAATCGTAGGAAGAAAACTTTTAGATATGAGGATATGTGGAAAGAGCACTTGGGTTGCAAAGAGGTTATTGAAGTTACATGGGGGGAAAATTGTGTGGGTTCCAAGATGTTTCAATTGTGTCAAAAATTGAAGTTTTGTAGGGAAGACCTTATACTATGGAACAAGCACACCTTCGGTTTCTTGTCTAAGCGGATCCTATATCTCAAGTAAAGGATAGGGGAGCTCCAGGATTAAGATCAAACGGATACCATAATTTTTAACAAGCAGGATCTCATAGTGGAGTTGGATAGGGCTTATCAACAAGAAGAAGCTATGTGGAGACAAAAGTCGAAACTTGATTGGATGGTACTCGGGAATAGGAATACCCATTTCATCCACACAGCTACGGTGCATCGGAGACAAAGAAGTCGATTAACTTCTATTAAGAAGACTGATGGGACGTGAACAAATTCCGAAGTCGAGATGAAGGGTGTCATGCTTCGGCACTTTGAGCACCTCAGATCCGAGTCAAATTCATGAGGTGTTGGATGTTGTCTAACCCAAGATTATTGTGCAAATGAACTTAGACCTTTGCAGGGAAGTTACCAAAGAGGAATTTGAGCAAGCAATGTTTAGCATTAAGCCTTTGAAGGTGCCTAGCCTGACGGCATTTTCGGCACCTTTTATCACACTCACTGGAAGACTACTGGGGATGAAGTCTGTGAAGTTGTGTTAAGTTTTTTTCGAACTGGATCCATGCTGAGGCAAATTAATTTCACCCATATAGTTCTTATTCCTAAAGTGCCCAACCCGGAAAGCATGGACCATTTCAGACCTATAAGTTTATGCAACATCTTGTACAAGGTCATAACCAAAATTCTAGCTAATAGATTCCAGGAGACCTTGCAGGTAATCATAGACCCTGCTCAATTAGCTTTTGTTAGAGGGAGGTAAATTACCGACAATGTATTTATGGCGCATGAAGTCCAGCACTATCTCAAACCTCTGAAAAAAAAAGTTCCAATCGGTTTGCAGCTATCAAGCTCGATATGAACAAAGCGTATGATTGGGTTGAATGAACTTTTCTCTTTGCTCCATTGGAAAAACTTGGCTTCTCTTAAGCATGGATCCATCTTATTTCCCAATGCATTTCCACGGTTAACTACTCGGTCATGGTTAATGGCAAGCCAAAAGGGTACATCACTCCGACTAGGGGGCTTCGTCAAGGTGATCCTTTGTCCCCTTACTTATTTCTTATTTGTGTTGAGGCCTTGTCTAGTATGGTGTAGAGAGCCCATTGTCGCGGTTAGATCAGTGGCATCAAAGTAGCTCATTCGGCCCCTATTTGGTCAAACCTTTTATTTGCGGATGATTGTCTTATTTTTATCAAAGCTAATATGGATGAGTCGAGTCACTTGATGGATATTCTTAGCTCTTATGGTAAAGCGTCAAGTCAAGTAGTCAATTATAACAAATCCAGCATCTCTTTCAGTTCTAATACTCCACCCCGCTTCTGCCGCAATATAGCGCATATTCTTCATATTCGGAAGTTAGTGTCCCCGGAAAAATATTTGGGTCTCTCGGCTGAATTTGATGGATCAAAATGGCGGGCCTTTGACAAAACTAAACATCGCATTTTCTAAAAGATGAAAGGTTGGTCAACAGCTCTTCTCTTGCAAGCGAGTAGGGGAGTGCTTATTCAAGCAGTGGTGCAAGCAATCCCAGCCTACACGATGAGTTGCTTCAAGCTTCCTATACGGTGGATCAATGAGGTGAATTCAGCTATAGCTCGATTTTGGTGGGCTCAATCTCAGGAGCATAAAATCCATTGGATAAGTTGGAAGAAAATCTGTCAGCCTAAGAATTGGGTGCGCTAGGGATGAGAGACCTTCAAGCTTTAAACCTGGGGCTCTTAGTGAAGCAGGGATGGCAAATTGTAACTCAGCCAAAGGCCATTTGGGTGCGCATTTTTGAAGCTATTTATTTCCCTCAAGTTTCATTAATTGATGCGAAGGTCGGCAGTCATCCCTCATGGTCTTGGAGAAGTATCATGGAAGGGAGGGTTATTCTGGAAAAAGGAATGCGCTGGCAGGTTGGGTCCGGAGATCAAGTTCGAGTGGCCACAGACCCTTTGGATTCCCTCCTTACCACAATTCAAACCCTAGTTTATCAATGGAATGCACCCTCCTGATATTTTGGTGTCCAATCTGATTCATAGAGAGGAAGGCAGTTGGCATCTGCCCAAGCTACAACACTTTTTCAACCCTCTACAATTATAGAAATCTGAAAAATCCCTGTAAGTTCCCAACGTGCTCTTGACCATCTGGTTTGGCACTTTACTCAAACTGGAAATTTTGAAGTTAGTTCGGCTTCCCACCTGGCTCACACAATCTTAGTCTCTAATAAGCCCTCTTCTAGTCACATCTCTCCTCAATTGAATTCTCCAGAGTGGAAGTTGATCCAGAAGATTCCCGTTCCTCCTAAGCAGCATATTCTTCTCTGGCGGATGTGCAGCAACGCGCTGGGAGAGACTCTCAATCTTTTGAAGATAAAGATTCCAACAGATCCTATTTATCCAGTGTGTCGCAAGGAGGAAGAGTATGTCGCCCATCTTCTATTGGAGTGCTCTTTTGCACGTTCGATTTGGTTCGGGTCTTCCATTCCCATTGCGCCAACCTTCCCTGACTGTGATCCCTTTTTGTGGTGGTGGCATCAATGGTTAAAAGCAAAAGCTTTTCGTGAAGACAATTTTGTTTTGGCGGCTCAGATTTGTATCACGTTTTGGCACATCTGGAAAGCTCAGAATGAGTTGATCTTTGAGGAGGTTCAACCTAATCCTATGGATACTATGCTTAAGATAAAACTCTTCTTCAGATAGTTGGTTAAGTCCCGTTATTCAAAGGCCGCTGCTCCCTCTTCTGTCCCTGTTTGAGATATCAAGTGGCAGCCTTCGGATCCAGGTTGGATCAAGATTAACACGGATGGAGCTACCTTGCCAACTCTACAGGTTGCGGGAGCTGCTGCCATAGCTAGGAACCAAGATGGCAATGTGGTGTCGTTTACTCGTAAAGCTCTTGTCGATGGAAATGGTTGTAGAGCTAAGGCTGAAGCTATCCAGCTTGCTCTGATCCTAGCTATCTCCAAGGGGTGGGATAGGGTGATTGTCGAATCTGATGCCAAGGCGATTATCGATATTTTAAACAATCCTGTCTGGTTGGGATTTTGGGATATCCAAACCATTTTAGACGATATTAAGTCTCTAAACTCTCGATGTGGTTCAGTGGTGTTTAATAAGTTCATCTAATGGGAAGCTAATTGGGTGGCACACCATCTAGTCCAACGGGCCCTTAGAGATAGCATTGCTAGTCTTAATCTCTCGTCTATGGAGATCCCTGTCATGGATCGGCCATCTTCTGTGCTTTCTTTTTTGATTAATGAATTATCTCCTTAACAAACAAAAAAAATATCGGGTAACTTGATTATACAACGTCGTTTCCTTGACTAAATAAATGGGAGTAAAATTGTAAAAGATCATCCTCCGTTAACGGCATTAACTTGACAAGCTCGATTGGGGATCGAGAACAATGTAATTTAGAAACAGGAGGAGAAGTTTTTGTAATTTCACCAAACCTCAGGGGAGAGCAGTGTAATTTCAGGAATAGGAAGCGAGGTTTCTTTAATTTTGTCAAACTTCAAGGAGAGCAATGTAATTTTAGAATCAAGATGAGAAGTTTTTGTAATTTCCTCAAACCTCAAGGGAGGTTGGTTTAATTTACCCTAATTTTATGTTTTCAAGTTTAAAAGTGTTGAGTTAGAAAATTAAGGTTTACTTTGTTGGAATCAGTAAACCTCATGTTTATTTTGGAAAGGTCGATTAAATTAAAATTTCACCTCATTAGAAATAGAGGAGTGCTAAGCCCAGTCGTAATAAATTCAAAATTTCCACAAACGCGAGAATAGGGGCACAATGAAGAGAAATTTGATATTTTAACATATAAAAAAAATAAAAAGTCATGAGATGTTTGACATTTGCAGCCACTACGTAGCGTCTATGGAAGATTGAGACTTTGGCCAATATTTTTGTTAGAGATTTACTAGTGGGTGGCATGTGCGATGCACGTGAAAGAGAGAGGAATGGGGGAGAGACTGAGAAGAGGGACATTTCGAAAAAAATTAAAGAATATTTTGGATATAGAAACTTGAGGGACATTTTAGATTTAAAAAAAATGAGAGACACGTTGCTTATTGAAATATGATGCTGGGACATTTTAATTAAGAACCAAAAAGCATTAGAGATATTTTGGGTATAGCAAAGAAATGGGGCGGGCGGGGCCTTTGCAAGACGTATGTTCTTCTTTCGGAGCATTTTGCCAAGAGAGCAAGGAGTTTGGTTATGCCATTGAGGTCGCCATGTGTCCCTTTTAACACTTCTTAACTGTGATTAAAGATTCACCCACCCCTAGGGTTCACCCACTTATCCTTGGTTGTTAGAAAAAAAAATGAAAAAAAAAAATTTAACCCTAGGAGTTAGTGAATTTTAACCAAGTTTTTTTTAAAATTAATATTTTTTTTCTAAAAACCAAGAATAAGTGGGTGAACCCTAGGGGTCGGTGAATCTTAACCACAGTCGGAGTCCCGTTATGCCCTTGAGATTTCCATACCCTTTTAACTGTGGTTAAGATTCATCTGGGAAAAAAATATTAATTTTTAAATCCTAGTTCACTAATTCCTAGGGTTAAATTTTTTTTTTTCTATAATTTTTTTCTAAAATCCAAGGATAAGTAGGTGAACCTTAGGGGGTGGGTGAATCTTAATCACAGTTAAAAAGTTTTAAAAGGGACACATGATGGCCTCAGTGGCATAACCATACTCCAAAGAGTCCGGTTGTAACCTTAAAGAATTTCAAGCATAATAGATACATGAGTGAGGGGTAGTATGAGAACCAAGCAAACATTCAATTAAGTGTTTGTCTTATATAATGAGGAGACGAAAAACATTCTATTTTTTTAAGAGCTTAATATATATATTATATATAAAAAAAGGAGACGAAGATATATAAGATAAGG
Source organism: Tetracentron sinense (assembly GCA_015143295.1). Taxonomy (NCBI): domain Eukaryota; kingdom Viridiplantae; phylum Streptophyta; class Magnoliopsida; order Trochodendrales; family Trochodendraceae; genus Tetracentron; species Tetracentron sinense. The sequence continues at coordinate 16,627 of JABCRI010001451.1, forward strand.
AGAAGAAGATAAGATAAGAGCGAATGGTAATTTTGGAATTACAAAAGATTCAATCGATGTTTTGAACATGGGTAAAATGCTAGCATCTAACTTCTAACCAACGAACAAATACTTGAATGGATCTATTTCGGGGTTGCCTTGGATTTGGTTTGGATTAAACTTATAATAAATTGGATTTTGCTAGCCCCAGTGGTAGGTCTTCCAAAGATGCAACTTGATGGCCACAAATGTCAAACTTTTTCTGCTTTTTAATTTTTTAATGTGTTAAAATATGAAACATCTCGACATGATATGGCTAATCCTTCATCTGTGGAAACTTTGGGAGTAAAATAGCACTCCTCTAATAAATTTTGGGGTCCCGATTCTTTCCGTGTTCCCTCTAATAGAACATGTGCGCTTCTACAAGCTATCATGCAAGGGTCCCCTTTTAACCGTGGTTAAACTTAATCAAACAACGGTTTAATTTTCTAAAAACTAATGTTAGATGGATGAACCTTAGGGTGAGTGAATCTAAACCACAATTAATGGGTGTTAAGAGTGACACAGTTTTAATTTAAAAAAAATTAACCTCACTTATGATTCACTTACACATGTGGTTAATTTTTTTAAAAAAACTTCTAAAAACTAAGGTTATATTATTTAACCCTAGGGATGAGTGAATCTTAACAACGGTTAATGGATATCAAAGAAGACATGTGGTGAGCTTCATAGGTGTGCATACACCCAGGGGCGGAACCAGGGGGACTTGTGGGGGCATGTGCCCCACTCAACTTTTGAAAAAAAAATTGTTTACCTTTGTTTTAGGCATTGCCATGGTTATGGGGACATGTTGATGATCACTCAACTGTAATTGAACTAGGGGAGAGTTCAATTACACCCACAGGTCAACACATGTCCCTTTTAACCTCTATTCACTAACCTTTGGGGTTCAACAATATATATATATATTAAGGGTATATTATTGAACCCTGATGAGTGTGCAAAAGTACGCTCAAAACCAGTTATTTTATAATCCTTTAAAGCCCCTTTTAGTCTGAATCTTTGATTTAAAGCCTACATTCTAAACTTGTTTCCCCATTTGTTGATTGCAAATTCTAATCATTTTCTATGATATTTTATGTAGGGAATTCGAGTAAAGAAGTCTTGTGGAAATCAACAAAAAGAAAAGAGTTAAAAAGACGAAAAAATAGGCAAAGTGGCAAAATGGCGATCTGGGCGATTGATCGGCGATCCCCGGCGATCGATCGGAGCGCCGATCGATCGGCTAGAATCACCGATCGATCAGAAGGCGGTGATTTTTCCGCATTTTTTTTGTAATTGAAAGCCCGATCGATCAGCACCCTTGCCCGATCGATTGGTGGTTGTGGGACTAGCATTTTTAGCCACGAATTGACCATTTTGAGCGAGATTTTGTGTTGGGAACTTTCCCTTTTGCTTAGTTTTCATTCTTCTTTTTCCCTTTTAGTTATTTAAACTCATAGAGAAGTGTTGTGAGGAGCTCTTTGAACCTCTGACCATTGAATCATCTCTCTTCTCTTATTGTTTTAGTTTTTCTCTCTATATGGATTGCTAAAACCCTAGCCTTGGCTAGGGTGGAATTCTCTTGATAAGGTAATGTTAGTTTGAGTTAATCCAATTAGTGTTTTTAACGTCTATGATTTCTATGTTGGTTGTTCTCCTTGTTTGATCTCTTTCAATTGAATCTCTGGGATTTAAACCTTCTCACGACTTCAGTCAGGCTTTTCTCGTAGTTGAGTAATAATTCTTGATTTCTCAAACGAAGAACATTCATCTTAGCGGATATTATTCTTTGTTGCGGTATTGCCTCCTGGTATTCGTCATCCTTGAGTTTTTTCGATAAAGTGCGGGCTTGGGTTAAAATTCGTTTTAAATAATTGATTAGAAATCTATTTTAACTTTTTTTATTATAATCTGAATTTCTAAAATCTTCCAATTGAGGATTTGGGATGGGAAATCCTCAATTGAGTTATACCTTGGATAATCAAATTGACATTACACCATTAAGGAGAGGAAACCTGATGCCTTGACGCTTTTTCTCACTGATATCTTCCTCAATTTAGTTAAACATTCTTTACCAAAGATCTTACAAACCCCTTGTCCATTATTGTTCCTTATCTTCATTGCTCTCTATGGTTCGACAACCCCTTACTACTCTGCAAAGTACCGCGTATCTTTGAGCAACATCAAACCCCAAGACTTAGTAAATCTTAATTACAATTAATAAAGGTTCAAAGAGATAACGTGTTAACCCATGGGTGCAATTAAACTCTCCCGAGTTCAATCGCAATTGACTGTGATCTGATCTTCATGCAGGTGCCCCTAGAAATAAAAAAAAAAATTTATATAAAGTTGTTTAATTATTTTACTGGGCATAATAAAAGTAAGGATGGTTGTCCTTAAAAAAAAGGGGGCCAACGTCCCCTCAACTTTTGAAAACAAATATATCTTTTATATCATATTATTTAACGAGGCATAGCCATAGGGGTAAGGGGATAGCTGTCTATAAACAATGAGAAACAATACCCGTAAGATATGTACAAAGTATATGAACGAAATGACCCAAAAATTTAGGCATAAAAAAAATTCGTAACCCCATCCTCTAGACTTAGAATTTTTCCTACCAGACTAATGATTCTCTACAAATCCATTAATAATCACTCTCTAGTTAAATGCCTTCCCACGCGTCTCACAAGGAGTGGTGCTCGAGTATCATAAATCCATTGCAAAAAGAAGAAAAGAAAAGATAAAAAAGTATTTACTGGGGATTGAGTAGTGCACGCCAACTACTTGTATAAAATAATTAATGTCTCCACAAGGGATAAATAAATAAATTTTGTCGCGTTGCCTTATCCCAAGTCTTTGAGAGATGATATTGCTTCCTTCCCCTAAACAAAGAAAACAAAGAGGAGGATGGAAGGGGGAGGAAAACTAGCTCTCCAATCTGCTCTAATTCCAAACAACGAAAGAAGCAGTGAACTTGGTGGAGAAATCTATAAAGAAGGGTGTTGGAGAGCAGAGATTCTTGAAGAAGTGAAGAAGCAGCTATGGCTAGCAGGTCCTCTGATAGCAGTTAGCCTTTTACAGTACTGCTTGCAAGTGATATCGATCATGTTCGTTGGTCATCTCGGAGAACTTGCTCTCTCTAGTGCTTCCATGGCTACTTCCTTTGCCTCAGTCATTGGTTTCAGTGTCTTGGTAAGTGGGGTTGCACTTTTTTTTTCTTTTTATTTTTAGCTACTTTATCATTCATTATAGAGTTTAAATATGAACCGGAGCCCTTTTCCATTGTAAACTGATGGCAGTTCTGTAAGTATGGGAGAACTCATGCTACAAAAATGCCACTCTCTTTTCTGTAATTACAGAACTGCCACCGTGAAGGTCTATCGTTCTTAAATCCAAGTTTCCCTAAAAAATTTGGAGACCCACTGTTACGCCCCGAACCCGTGCATAGGGAATCAAGTTCCGAGACACGCGTCCGTTCGTCAAATCATGCAAGCGGAAGACTTTACCAGCAAAAATGCAGGAAATTTAAACATTTATCAGATGCTCCCAAAAAGCAAATAATACCTGTCATCACAATAGCCATCATACAAACCATATACCTGTATTATTTACATCAAGTTTGTTTTACAAAAGTAGGCGCTTCTATCACGCCGGGTACAACTTGTACAAGTTTCCAAAATGTCCAATTGGACTTTCCACTTACTGGTCAGCAGCTCCGAGATCTGCTGACACAAAAATTCAGTGAACTATGAAGCTCAATAAAACCACAATCCTTCTAAACTATTTTCCACATAATAACACGCATCAATAATGATATAATAAGCAGTTCAATTTGCATGTTACAGTAAAATAGAACAGTATATAATAAATTGTGACCCCAGGGTCACTTAGGGTTACGTCACCCTAACAGAGGTTCCCGACCTCACATTACTTTCCAATTATGAGGTTCAGTTATGAATGTATTATATTACCAAATTATCGTTTCGATCATCAATCATGTTTCATTTCGAGTCCTAAGACTCTATTAATTGGCCACAGCCCACAAATGTTTAGCTTAAAGTCTCTAAATCATAACCATAATACATTGAGTCATTTAGACTCACACACGCTGTTCCGGCTTTCACCCGAACATGACAAAACCTTGGGTATACCAACCCAACTCACCTGGAATCCGACGATTCCATACCGAACTATGAGTCCACCAACTCAAACAAATACACCAACTCTGAGTATACCTACTCAGACCACTTCGTATCCGAAGCTTACACACACAACATGGGCATTCACCAAATAAGAATATTTTTCCATTCAATTGACTGGCCACATCTACCGTGTATTCGCTGCCATCGCCCTGGGTATCAGTTATGAAGGAACCCCGACCAACCTGCCTACCGTCATCTTCTGGCTAGTCTACGGAGGAACCTCGACATCTATACCAATGCCGACATCTCCTGACGTTCCACCAAGAAGGGACCACGATAAACACGGTACCGACATCTTCTAACCCACCCAGAGAGGAACCCCGGACTATACACTATCTGATGTTTAGCTACTTTAAACTCCCTAGGACTCCGACATCTCCTGACTACCAGTCACGGAGGAACCACGGGCCATGCAGGACACCGCCACTCCTGACCTAGTCCAAGAGGCACCACGGACGACCTAGACAAATAGACCGACATCTCCCGACTATCAGTCACGGAGGAACCCCGGGCCTTACTGGGCACCGTCTCTCCTGACCTAGTCAAAGAGGAACCACGGACTATACTGAACCCTGGTTAGATTTTCTAACCACAGGTTAACCCCAATTAACCCAAGCCTCGCTTGATTAACTGAATTACTTGGGCCTCGCGCCCGTGAACCAACTCCGGTAATACACCGTCCCGTTAGGGAACGTTTCCAGACTAATGGATGTCTCCATAGCCTTACAAGACATGCAAACCAACTTTTCGTCACCCTAGAGTGGCGATACAATTTACCCGGGACCCGATCTGGGCTCTCTGAGGGACCACATAAAATCACAACATCACATAGGGGTCTCCGCCCCTTTTTCATTCATGTTAAAAGACATGCATATACATTACATGAAATAATATAGCAAAATAAACGGAAAAAGTGAAGAAAAAAGAGGGGTTTTACAGTTTCACGCGTTTCGAGGCCTCGTAGGCAAAAACGGATGTCACCAACGCGTTCCCAACGACGATCAACCCCGGGGTAGAGCGCATGCAACTTTCTCTCTCCACTTTCTCTCTCTACCTTTTTCTCTCTCTCTCTACACGCAAAACAAGACGCCGGAGAGAAAATCGGACGCCGCCAAAGCGTCGGGGACGTCGAAAAACCTCAAGGACCCACTTCTCTCTTCTTTCTCTCTCCTCTTTCTCTCTCTTCCTTTCTCTCTCCTCACTTTCTCTCTCTACAATATGCTGTGGCAGAATCCCTCACTGTTGCAAAAACGTGATAATAAAAGGGGCTGCCCCCTATTTATAATGCAAGGGTCATGTGCCATGCACATGACCACCATTAATGGTCCCCGTTGACCAAGTCAACGGGTTGACCATTTGACTATTATTCCGTATTTTCTCGCATATACGGCATCCGTAATCCTACTTAATGACATCTGATTTTGACGAAACTTTAGGTGACCGAACTTGGTGCAGTTCGACACCTACTGTAAAAATTTCGGGGAAAAATACTGAGTTTTGACGGCTACACTTTAGTCCGAAAGAAAATTACAAAACCCACTAATTTCCTGATTTCGAACACAAAACAGGCCGCCGTTTCTTCGTTTGAGATAACTAACTGCCGTGACGACAGACATTAGTCCCCACGGCCGACTGACACGCATTAATGCCAACCGCACGGATTTCTATTAGGATCTCTAACAAATATTGGGTCCCACTTAATTTCTGGAAGTATGAAAAATTTCCGTTTTTCTCAATTTTATCACACATAATGGCCCCGCGGTCCCGTGAAATGGTACATGACGGAACCGATACGGTAGGGGTGTGTCCCGGCAGTCGACCGGCACACTGTGTGCGAATTTCGCTAAACGATACTGAGATTTCCTTGGTGCACTTCAATCCCGAGCAAAGTTCGCTTTTTATTAATTTAACAAATAATTAACTAATTAACCTCCATTAAGGACCCATAAACACATAATTTTATTATATTAAAATTCCGGGTCGTTACACCCACATACCATTTACTAATCCTAACATCTAGTTGTAGATAATCAAGAGAGAGATAGATATGGACCAGAGTCCTCATACCCACTTATAGGAGAGAGTCTGTTGACAACATGTTGGGTCCAGTGTGATTGAGAACTTACATGGGAGTAGACCCTCAACCCCAACTGACCTGTTCGGGTTGGAAAAGGAAATACAAACTCTATCCAATAATGAACTCCTAACAATAATATAAAATACTAGTTATATTTTATAGGGTAAATTACACTGACCTAGGTTTGACGAAATTACAGAAACCTCCCCTCATATTTTTCTAAAATTACATTGCCCTCCCCAATCAAGCTCGTCAAGTTGACACCGTTAATGGAGGATGTTTTTAACGATCCCCATTAGCATTAACTATTCAAGAAGGACAATTCGGGTATTTTAAAATGTTTAAACCATGACTACATTAAAATCCATTCAGGTCATTAACGACATACTAAATGGAAGGAGGAATCTATTACCGACAATTGAAGTAGAGGAGATGCCAGAGTAATTTCAGAAACAAGAGGGGAGGTTTTTGCAATTTTGCCAATCCTCGGGGAGGTGAATGTAATTTGCCCTATTATATATTATAGTAGAATTTAATATTATTGTTTAACTATGAAGGGGACATTCCAGAGCTCCCAAAACATGGATAAATATACATTTTTATAGATAGAAATATTCTCACATTATTTCATTATTTACAAAAATTTCCCGAATGTTTTGGGAACTCCAAAATCTAGAGAAATCTAGAGCTCTGGTTCATAGCTAAACACTTAAAAAATAATATTATATTTTGCGTGCTTGCTTATCTAATGTATACTTATATAGATATTTATTAGAACCCACCTACGACGACTAGATGTGGTCTAAGGGCCACTGAGACTGTTCACGTTGTGATAGAATTTAAGGCCGTCCAAAAATTTGACCCTCGACTAGTTACTCATCCTATGAAAGTTTTTCCATCTTCAGGTAAAATAACATGATTCTGGTTATTGTACTTGAATTAGTTAATTTCTATGGTTCATTCAAGTAACTTGATTCAAGCAAAATAACATGGATCAAGTTATTTTAATTAAATCAATTACTTCGTATGGTTCACTTAAAATAATGTGACTCGGGTTATTTTAACTAATTCAGTTAAAATAACATCAATTAGTTAAAGTAAAGTGAATCAGGTCTGCTGGATCAACAAGTGTCAAAAAAAATTAGCAGAGACACTAGGGCATCCCAAAAAATTGGAGGCCCTAGAATCCCGCATCCTCGCATCTGGTCTAAGGTTGCCCTATGACCGGATGGTCTCATAAGCCTATTTAATAAATTGATACTATTACCTATAGGTTGGAGAAGTCCAATTCAAATCTAAAAAGGACTAACAAACCTAACCAAACCTGATTTTTACGGGTCGAAAACATCAAACCCTAACTAATTGAGAAAATGTCATCATGGAGATGGTTCAGAAGTTCCCAACCCATCTGCTTATGTAATCTAGAATTGTACTCATACTGACTATATAGTGAAAACCCTTTTTTTTCCCAATGTCTAATAGCTAGGAATGGGAAGTGCACTGGAGAGACACTATGCGGGCAAGCATATGGAGCAAAACAGTATCACATGCTCGGAGTTCATATGCAAAGGGCAATGCTAAGCCTTGTAGTTGTAAGCCTCCCTCTTGCATTCATATGGTTCTACACCAGCAACATTCTCATAGCCCTCGGCCAAGATCTCGAAATATCGATCAATGCAGGAACTTTCGTTCGCTGGATGATCCCAAGCCTTTTGGCCTATGGCCTCCTTCAATGTATAAACAGATTTTTACAAACCCAAAACATCGTCTTCCCTATGATGATATGCTCTGGAATTACAGCTTCATTTCACATCCTTGTTTGTTGGGTTCTGGTGTTTAATTCTGGGCTCCGCACCAATGGCGCTGCCTTGGCCAACACCATCTCTAATTGGATTAATGTGTTGCAATTGGTGATTTACATCAAGTTCTCTCCTGCTTGCACTAGGACTTGGACTGGTTTTTCTAAGGAGGCCTTGCATGATATTCTCAGCTTTTTAATGCTCGCCATTCCTTCGGCTATCATGATTTGGTAAGTTCAGTCGTCGTTCCTTCAGCTATATATTACGACTGGTAAAGGATCCTTCATACCGAACATGGTTTGTATTAATACTAGTTTAAGCAGTTGGCATGAGAATTTTTTCCATGATATTGAGAACATAAATCAGGCAAGAAATGCTATATCTACTCCTATTCCTACTGATTAATAAAATACGTATTTTTTTAACTTCTTATCAACTAAATCAAGTAGACAGTACTAGAAATTATAATCTAGTTAGTTAACTGTATCATTTTACAATCATATTCTTACCAATGTATTATAGATATGTTATACACCATAATCTTTAAGGAAAATAAATTAAGTTAAAGTGTCTAATTTATTTTAAACATACCAATCAAATATATCCAAATGGCACCAATGAGAATGAGTGAGCTGTTGCAATTGGAAGACTCTTAAATAGTGAGGGAAAGGGCCAAAAGAAGTGAGAAAATATTTAATGACGCACACTCGAACTGGACATATATCTCTTAGTAGACCAGATTGGAGGAACAAGATTTGTGTTGCCAGCTCTGAATTATTGAGACAGGGCACTAATAATTAAGAAGAAATGTAACCAAAACTCACATACACCAATATATGGATATCATATTAAGACCTGCCATTTCTAACTTCTCTTGTGAAAAATAGGTCTTCCAATCTCCCAACCATAAGAGTAAAGGAACATTTTAATTCTCTCTTTTAGAGGTACATTCAAACTTTTGGATATATTTTATTAGCATTCATGTGCAAGAATATATTTTTTTAGCAACTTGAACTTTTCTTTTGAATTACAGCTTTGAATACTGGTCATTTGAGATGGTTGTTCTTCTATCTGGCCTTCTTCCTAATCCAAAACTAGAGACATCGGTGCTATCGATAAGGTTAGTATTTTTTTAATTAGATTAATGTTTATACAAAAAAAAAAATTTTCTTCGATTTCTTTTCTACGTTCGAGCAACCATTGGCTATCTGATTGCCAATGCTTTCATGGAATGGTGGTTAGAGCCATTCCCCATTATGGAGCATTTCATGGCTTTAAATTCCCTCTTTGTAAAGGTTGGAAAGCCTAGGAACTTCTTCTGTACCCAAAAAATAAGCTGTCTAATTCACTTATCAGATGGATGAAAACAAAGCACAGAAAATTTAAGGAAGCTATTGTTTTGGGCTTTTTCTGTAGAAAAAGTTTAACGCAATCGGTTGTTCTTATCTAACAATTTGAATCTATTAAATGAAACATATTGTTTTAAGGTCCGGATATTCCATTCTTCATTCGCAGCCTTAACACATGCTGGATGGTCTATATGATATCTGTTGGTCTTGGTGGTGCTGTAAGGTTAGTTACTTTAAATCTAATTGTAATTTTTCATTGTTGTGCTTTGAGTTAAGATCTTTAAGCTTTTCCTTTCGTTATTTCTACAGTACAAGAGTTTCAAATGAATTGGGTGCCAGGCGTCCACTACATGCACGCTTAGCAGTATATGTTGTGCTTATTATTGCCATCACAGAGGGTGTGATAGTAGGAGCAATTACTATCTTAGTACGCAGTGTTTTGGGAAGACTATTTAGCAATGAAGAAGAAGTGATCAGATATGCTGCAAAAATGGTGCCGCTACTTGCACTATCTAACTTCATGGATGGAATCCAATGCGCTCTTTCAGGTTCGGACATCGATCTTTTCATAAGCTTCTATCACCACTAATGAGTTGAGCATAGTAAGAATCTTATTGTAATTTCATTAGTGGATCCTTTTCAAAACTTAGAAGCTTTCTAAGTAACATTCATGTCTGTTTTTGATCTTTAATTAGGGGCTGCTAGAGGATGTGGTTGGCAAAATATATGTGCATTTGTCAACCTTGGGGCTTATTATGTTGTGGGTATCCCTTCTGCTGTACTCTTTGCTTTTGTCTTCCATGTTGGAGGAAAGGTGGGGTTTTTTTTCCTCCTTTTTTCATTAATAGTTTATTTGAGGGAAAAAAATCAGTTTGGTTGCTGAGAAAATAAGTGGAAAGAGAGAAAAGAAAAGAAAATTGTACAAAATTCAACTAGAAATCCTAAATATTATTTTCTTTTCTATGTTTTCATCTATTTCTTGGCAACCAAAACATACCCTTAATTAAGAGTAATACTGCCAAAATATACAGGGTTTCACCTTGCTTCACAGGGTGACACTCTAATCACGAACTTGTTATGAAGCTATAGACCAAAGTTTAAAGAAAAATAAATAAACGGCGGTAGAATTGAATCATTTTTTGCATTTATAATGCTTATAATGGCCATTGTAAGAATCGATTCTTTATATTACTGTTTTCAACATTATAGTGTATATAAATATAACTTATATGTGTAATCTGACATAATTAAAATGTCATTACCATCCAAAAATAATGGGATAACAGCTATTATAACAAAAATAATAGCTACTAACCGCCATTATTTTACCAGCATTATTTACCAATATAACGTAACGGTGCTACAAACTGCATTGGTATATCTATCCCCTAATATAGAAATTGTTACAATCAGGGGCTTTGGATGGGGATCATATGTGGGCTTTCTGTCCAGCTGATGGCACTTCTTGCAATAAATATATGCACTAATTGGGAACAAGAGGTAAGCCATGTCTGCAGGTGTTACTGGTGAGAGACTGTGATGTTTAGTACTATAAGAAAATGGATATATACACAAGCTCAGTTCAACATGTCTTTAGAGCCTATCCATTTTTCACATATATTTCAAGCAATATATTCGTAAGTTGTCTATAGGAACCATGGCCCAATGGGCTGTAAAGCCCGTGTACTTTGACTTGGGCTGATCAGGCCATAGCAAAATGGGCAAATGTTTGTATCTTTGCCCAATGAGCTCAAATTATGCAAATGGGCTGGTGTAAAGGCCCAATAAGCTGAGTCATGCTTCAAATTGTTTCTTCTAAACAATAAACTTAGACTACAGTTCGTTGGGAAAGATTACTGGAAAAAATATTTACTTCTATAATTTATAAGAAATCAGTCTTGAGGTGGGCCTTTGCTTCAAATGTGTGTCGTGATGGATCTTGGGCTTCATAGTCGATAACGGGCCTGGGCTAACCTCGAGGGCTCCAATGTCAATTAAATAATTTTGTTCTACCCTAAGGGCTCCAATGCCAAATAAATAATTTTATTCTACCCTGAAAAAGTATGTGATACTCTTTTAATCTAATAAATTCTATTTTTCCTACAAACACTCACAATTTCTTCTTCTAGTTTTTCTCTTGGGTATTTATCCTTGGTTTTTCTTTTTATTTTGGTTTCAGGCAAGGAAAGCAATAAATAGAGTTCATAAAGCTGGAAGCCTTGCTGATGTGGCATCATAGCATTGGCTTTCACAACCAAGCAAGACAATCAATTCATAGTATGAAGTTTTTTTTTTTCTTATATGACAAAACAGTCACCCTAAATACAATTTCTTAATATATATTTAAGCGGCTACATTAATTTTACTTATGTGAAATTAAAGTAATCAAACATGCATTTTCGAAGTAGTCTCCAGTCATTTGCTCATATAATCTCACTAAAGAAGGAACCATTTTCATTGTTACTGTGCCAGCTGTTAAAATGAGGTCTGCTTGCCTAGGACTTGATCTAAAGCCTTCTTGCCCCTATTTGCATGAAAATTTGTATTTGAAAAATGTTTTAGAAGGGATCTCTGAAGTAACATATAGAAGTAGATACATTTGATTTTCCATTTCAGACGGTTGTTGATCTATTGCTTATCTATTATAAAATATCTATAATGCATTTATCCATATATCATGTTTCTGCATGTGTAAGAGCGCTTTTGTTTTTGTTGCAGAATTTTCACTCATATTGTCCTCATTGTACCACTAAATACTCAAGGGTGCATCTGACTTTTGGATTTATGACAATAATCATTGAAGTTACTTTAATCTCTCACAATTCTTGCAATTCAGTTCTTCTATCAAAATTTTATCTCAGATTTCTTCCTAAACGTCTCAATGAATTAAGAAAGAATGTATACTACAAAATGTGTTGGTAGATTAGTGTGTGTTCTTGTATCCTCACAGTTATGTCATTTGCCTTTCGATAGCACACTAAATCTCCTGTCATACCAATCTCTTTCTTTAATTATTAAAAACTTTCTCTTGCTTCTCAAGCAAGACTCTTATTTTAGATAAATGGAATTCAAAATAGTACCATTGATTAAAATTATCCTTATCCTAATTAATTGAGAGAGAGAGAGAGAGAGAGAGAGAGTGGGAGCGAACTCTACGTAATCTCTCTTTGAATTATTGATTCTAACTCTTGTTTTTGAAGGACATTACATAGATGGAACAAAAAGAATTTAATTAGGATTAAATTTTCCCTAATTAATTAAGAGAGAAACACTAGTTTTATTCTTTCTTTTTTAATTCATTGGAGGACATCACAATGAGGGGTAGCCCTCCCCCTCCCATAAACCCCCCAACCATGATGTAGGTGGGATTCGATCAACATGATACAACGCCAAGAGACTTTACCAACTGAACTAGCTAGCACCTGACTAGTTGTATTTTTTAATTAAGGAGTGCTAACCCCAAATGCACTAAGTCAAATTTTTTTCTGAAGACACAAAGTGGGTGTGGCACGTGGTGATGCTACCCTATATCAGGGAGATGGTTTGAAACTTGTTGCTAGCACTTTGCGCTTTTAGAAGATTGTGACTGGGGCTAGCATTTCAATTCTTTAATTACATGTCTTGCTTCTCAAGCAAGACTCATATATTAAACAGATTGAATCAAATTAAAATTTCGTAATTAATAAAATACATAATCCAATTAAATTAGGATTCTTTAAAAATAGATAAAGGAAGTCAACATTTCTTTCTCCCCTCTTAGGTTGTAATGTGAACTTAGAAAGTGTGAGATCTTTAGGGATCTCTTTTCTTTAAGCGTGGAACCCACTAGATTCATTTTAGAATCATAGTGTAACTAGAAAACCTTTTCCATAAATTCTATTAGGGTTATTAAATTTTATCAGAACCCCTAAACTTTCAAAAATTATAAGGTATATATCACCGCATTAAAATTTAACCCGTGATGGATTACAAGTGAGGACATGTCTTACTTGTTACTTCACAATTTAGTGATTCTATTAAATAATATTTCATATAAGGCTTAGAGAATGGATTTATAATTACTATCAAGTCCTTGGCTTATATAATTAATTTACCAATGATATTACTTATTTACTTCGAACTCTCAAACTCTTTGGAATTTTATTTCAAAGAATAAATCAATAAAATTGTAAATACATTTTATCAAAATATTTTTTCAATAAAACTCCTTTATCAAACACTGGCCATATTTCTTTGAATCAAATAAAAATTATCTTAATATTCTTCTACATAATATGAGTGATGGATTCCTTGTTGAGCATTTCCACACTCCTTCAAACATGAAGTACATGACCCAAAGTGCCCGTATTTAACCCTGAATTGTGTATCAACGTTTGGTAACACCAAAGTCATGCAGATGATGCATCAAAGTCATCCACCATATTATCCGCTCAAGTAATCTTGACACTCTCGATATCTCCTCTACAAATTATGTTGCGAATCAAATGGAATCTTCGCTCTATGTGCTTAGTCCTCTGGTGAGACCTTGGCTCAATTGCTTGAGCTACAACCCCACTGTTATCACAATAGACAGGTATAGGCGATTCCAAAGAGGGGACGACATCAAGCTCTTGTACGAACTTCCTAATCCATATCCCATACAACTTCATTTGCAGCTTTGCTTGCTTTACTATATTCTATCTTAGTGGTTGAGTCAGTTGTGGTGTCTTTGATTTTGGAAGGTACTTGCGCCTTTTCCAACTTATCATACCTTTGGCAAGTGTAAAGACAAAACCTGAAGTATCTCCTGCCATCCACATTAACTTGAAAATCTGAGCCTAACTTGAAAATTGTACCCTAAATTTAATGGATCCAGGTCTAGAATCAAATATCTAGGCAAGAGATTCAGTTGGGCAACTCTATCTTTACTTGGATTCTTCCGGTCTTTCCGAATAAGCATGAAATGCTTAGCCGAAGGCAATGGTACCTAACCTCTTTTAGAATGCCCATATAATTTTTTTTTTTTTTTGGTCTTGTCCCACAATTTAAATTATTTAATTTGCATTATTTAACATACTAGTAATGTTAGGGATAATTAGTCCATCATCAATATATATCTCAATGCCATATGCATTGATTAAATAAGGTCCAAAGATTTGATACAAATCAATTCTTATTAATAGGTCCTTAATATAATTGTCCTTCGGTAAAAACAATAATTTGATTAATTATGTGAAAACCATGTAATTTATTTAATCAATTAATTAATCCTAATTAAATTTGAATTAAGCAATTTTGTAGTCCTATCCAATTTAACAGTTGCATTAAGCATTAAGACCAGAGAATTCATATTCTAATCTGATACATTTCTGTCTAAATTTTGATAGTCTCCCCTCAACCAGTTAGAATTTCAGATTGCAAGACTAGTCCAATATGGACTAGTCCAAAACTGACAGAAACATCCCATTGGCGTGCATCCAACAGGAATTGAACCTATGAATTTGTCAATTATGAGTTGGGCGCTTTAACCATTCAGCCATGGATGTTTAGCAAGGATCTTGTACATCGAGGATATGTGAATTTCAATTGAAATGAAATGCAATTTAAATTAAAATGAGATGTCATTTAATTTATCAGGTTATCTCAATACCCAGTCAACTTAGATAGATCCAATGGACCTGTTTGGTTAGACTAGTCACGAGTCAGTCTTGTAGTCAAGTACAACGTCCTTGTACGTCTGTCTAAGAGGACAGTCCCGTGGGTTGTTTTATAGTGGTTTGGACCATTGTTACCTGGTTTGGTCAGTTCGAATTTGTGTTTGCCACTCATAGTTCATCACTCTATAGTAAACCCGATTTGCTAGGGGTAGGATGAGACGTTTGTTGGTTTGCTTAGGTTTTTTAGTTTGGTTCACTAGCTTGATTTGCTTATATATATATTTACCATCATCATCTAGGAAGCACAAATACTGTAACGACCCCAAAATCCTACAAGGCTAAAATACGACTTTGGAATCGCCACATTACTTAAACCTGCTTAAAACCATGCATACAAGGCTACTACACGAGTCTTCAAAAATGAGAGTAATAAAATTTCCGATATATATAACCCAAACCAACTAAATAACACGAGTCTATAGTCAACAATTACAACTACTAAATCCAAAGAGTCTGATACACAACCATAAAAGTCTACTGAGCAACATCTACTCAAGTTCAATACAATTCTCTCAATCAAATGAAATAAAAACTAAGAGGTGTAGCCACCCAAGTCTCCGGCCCCCTCCTCAGAAGGCTCACCTTCACCTCCTTCCTCGAGGTAAGTTTCCTCAACCCACGGCTCCACCGTGTACTCCTGCTCTAAACCTGCCAAGACAAAGTCCGGCTGAGTACAAAGGTACTCAGTGTATATAAAATCCAACCAACAATAATGATATACCTGCACTTAGTCAGAAACATATCCAATAGCATAATAACATAATCAGAGTGCGGAAGAACGTGTGCGCATATACATCATATCATCACCTTGACTCGTGTACTTGTGAGAATCTTAGACTTGGAAGACAATACACTTATGAGTTGCTTATGCTTATGAGACCACGTGCTTGTGAGATGCTTATGCACTTATTCAGATCATACAAGGATGAGACATGCCGTTCTTGGCGGATACGGACCATGCCTTATGCACTTATTCAGATCACACAGTAATGAGACATGCCGTTCTTGGCGGATACGGACCATGCCTTATGCTTATTCAGAATGTCATACATATGCCATGTTCATACTTGTAGTCCACCTGTGTGACTTGTGAGACTCTTATCTTCGCATACACATGCTTGTGTGCTTAAGTGTCGAAATTAATATTCGAGTTGGTAATTGCTTAGGTTCCGATCTTCCACCATGGAAACTCCACTATATGTCCCATACCAAATAGTTAGAGAATTCCCGGTTTGAGAGATGTTCCTCTAAATTCTTACCTTCCCGACTATCAATTCCCATGCAAGTAATTAAGTATACTTAACAAACAATCACATATATATTTCTTATCATAATTCTTAACATCATTTATAATCCATTTACCACCATTTCATAAAAGTATAATAGCATTTATCCTTTCAAGCATTTTCACAAACACCTTGTGTACACATAATATGAATCCATTGTTTCTCTACATTTTCATGCATTCATCAAATCATAATTCCATCCATACAATCAATTCACTATTCACATCCACATATTAATCCCATCCTCCATACATTTCCCATCCTCCATATATTTCCCATCCACATCCAATCCACATTTCCATCTACATTTCCATTAATAATTAGCTTACTTCATAGAAAATTAGGGAAAATGCATCAAACATCTATTTCTACCATTCCTAGCATCTTAACATTCACAAAACCTTAAAATAAAGTTGATTAGGATAGTATATCGACCTTAGGAATCCTTCCCTTGGATTCAAAACGCTCCCGAGACGATTTGGAGAAGCTTCCCAAACTTTTCTTGCAATCTCCTATCAATCTCCTCCTTCTCCAAGAAAACCCTCGCTCAAAACCCTAGGGTTTCTCCTCCTTTTTGCCAAATTAGGTTAGAACTAGGTGAAGTATTTTAATATTTCGAGTAGGACCCCCTATTTATAGCCCCAAGGTCTTAGAACAAAAGACCAAAAAACCCTTACTAAATTTCTGCAAAAACCTGAAGGACCGAGCGATCGGTGGTTATGACCGAGCGATCGGTTGCCTACCGATCGATCGGTGTTTATGACCGGGCGATCGGTCAAAAACACACTCTCCGGAAAATTTCCCCATACAAAATTTTGGACCAGTCGATAGATACCGATCGATCAGTTTTGGACCGATCGATCGCTACTTCTGACCGAGCGATCGGTTGCCTATAGATTTTTGACCCGCTTTACTGTTTTGGCCATAACTTTTTACTTGTTCGTCGGATTTTGACGATTCAACTTGCGTTGGATTCGTCTTTCGAAAACGAACATTTCTGACATTTTAGAATTTCTAATTTCCACTTAATTAATAAACTAAAATATCCCCAAAGTTGACTGATCTGCATTTCCATTAAACAAAACTCACTATTGACTTGACTTAAACTCAAAATGAGGAAAAACACTAAACATGAACCTCGAAGAGGGTTCCAACACTTTTCTAATGGTTCAAGAATCACTCAATTCCCGTGAACGGTATCAAAACTAGAGCTTCCTAAAGTTTAAGGTGTGTTATTGCATCTATCCGTTACAAGTTGATTAAGCCTAGTTTACATCACCATACTTAGATATAAATACACACACTTTAACACCTTATAAAGACTAAAATATCCTTAATGCAATGCACTAAAAACATGAAAAAGATTCGGGTCTCTACAGATACGGATACGGGATGTGTACGATACGATACGGATACGACAATATAGCATAACCTAAAAAAATAGGATATGAGTACGGTCAGGATATGTCTGTAATTTAAATAATAATAATAATACTATATTTTGTATTATAATTACAAAATAACCATTGGTTCAGTTTTGTTTATATATAAAAAAATCCCATGTCCATGCAAAAGCAAAAGAAATAGGGTCATCTCATCATCCACTAAGCAAAAAAGAAAGTTATCCTATTATCCACTAAGCAAAATATAAAGAAGACCATGTCCATGCAAAAACAAAAGAGATAGGGTCACACTCCCGGGTCTCCAAAAACAAAAAAATAAAATAAAATTATTCATGGCCGTATCCCGGCCGTATCGGAGCCGTATCGGAAATAAAAAAAAATTGTTTTTAATTAACATGATATGTCTAAGCCATATCCCATACGTATCCCGCCGTATCGAAGATGTATCCGTATCCGATACGTATCCAATACGTATCCAATACGGGTACGAAGACCTATTTGAAATATCCGTGCTTCCTAGATCGTCATACTATAGATTTGCTTACTTATTTAAGCATGTAGGAATATATATTTTTATCATGTAAATTAATATATTATAAATACTTATTTTTAGAAGAGGTTTGTGCATATTAGCTGTTGCAAGTTTTGCAAATTAATCATCGTTTTCCAACAGTTAGACAAAGAACCTCAACCAATGGTTCCGTTAGACTATATTTGTTAATCAAATGAATATTATGCCCTTAAGAGATTTCATAACCTTACAAAGTCCCTTTAACTCCACTTGATCTATAGTTAATAAATTTTAGTATCTATAGTTAATTTTTAAAATTTATTCCTAAAACTCAAGGTTAACTCTAACGGTTATTGAGTCTTAACCATAGTTAAAATGAATTAAAATGAGACGTTAATTTTTTCTTAAAACAAAGGTGAGATGCTTTACCCGTAAGGGTTAGTGAATCTTAACCACAGTTAAAGGGAGTTGAAACTTGAAAGGGACACGTTAATTTTTTTTTAAAAAATTTATAACAACCAAGGTTATATACTTTAACCCTAAGGGTTAGTGAATCTTAACCAAAGGTAAAGAAAGTTAAAAGGGACACGTTAAATTTCTTTTCTAAAAACCATGATTAGATGATTTACCCTAAGAGTTAATGAATCTTAACCACAATTAAAGGGAGTTAAAAGGGGACACATTAATTTTTTTTATTTTAAAAATCAAGGTTAAATGCTTTAACCCTTAAGGTTAGTGTATCTTAACCACAATTAAGGAGAATTAAAAGGGGACATGTTATTTATTTTTAAACCAAGGTTAGATGCTTTATCCCTGAAGGTGTGAATCTTAACCATGGTTAAAGGAGTTAAGATAGGAAAAATTAACCATAAGGTTTAAAACTTGTTAACTGTAGTTTAAAGAGGTTAAAGAGGTTTTGCGGGGTTATGAAATATCTTAAGGTCATAATAGTCATTTTTATAAATATGTATAATAACCTTGAGTTTTAGGAAAATATTAAAAAAAATTAACCATAGGGACAAATTTATTAACCATAGTTCAAGAGGAGTTAAAAGGGACTTTATAGTGTCATGAAGTCTCTTAAGGTCATTATAGTCATTTGATTAACAAATACAAATGGAAGTCTAATGGAACCATGGGTGGAGGGTGGAAAACAATGAGTTAATTTGCAAAACTGTTATTTATATTAGTGTATTTGCAAAATAGGAAGAATGCAGCAGCTGATATGCAAAAACCCTTTTTTTATAATCAAGGTAAAAAAATATCTATTTTATGAGCGGTTTGTGATCTCAAAAGAAAAATTCGCCGAATCCAAACAGAAAATTCACTGAAACAGAACTATTGGGTACAATAACGGAATTCCCTAATTTTCACGAATCATTCTAACTACTTCGAACCAGTTTGTGGTTTGGTGTAGTAGGCAGCAAAGTGTTAAATTTGGACCAACAACACTCAAACAAGGTCCTATTGCTAGCAGAGTCCAGTCAATACTGGCGGGCCGAGAAGGTGGCCCAGCATTCTGGCAGGCCTGTGAGGATGACCCATTATCCTGACATGGTTAAATGGGCTAAATGGATCAACCCATGATATCATGGATCACACTTCACTTGACTGCAGGGACACGTGGCTTCCCATAAGCTCATGATCAATGTCACCCCCTTTGTGAGGAACTCCTCCCGAAGTTACAGGGCTATTTTGCCAAGTTCCTTAGAGAGAGTTTTCTTGTGCCCCGATGGATGACCTTGATGGAAATCAAAAGAATAAATGAATTCCAATGTGCACAAAATGCAAAGTGTGCCTCATAGCACCCAAATTCTTTGCCCATGGGCATGCACGTGGAGAATAACTATTCATTGGCTGCTAATACCTCATAGGCTGAGGAGCAAAAGGAGGAATCCGCCCGAGGAGGGACTGAGAGGGCTTAGTTGATTTATGACTTATGTTTCATCTTTCGTTTCTTTTTTGTTTATTTTGAGAAAGATATCTATCAATTTCAATTCTTTTTTTTTTTTATTGATTCTTTTCCGTTCAAGCGGCCCGCCTTTATTCATCTATACCAGCTAGGGCTGTCAACGGATCGGATTCGGACCGGATCTGCCTAGATCCGAATCCGATCCGATTAAGAATCCGACTGATCCGAATCCGATCCGAGATCCGTCGGATCATGAAGTAACCGATCCGAATCCGATCCGATTATATATCGTCCGATCCGATCCGATCCGAGTAAGGTTATTTTTTTTAAAAAAAAATCTATTTTAATAATAAAAAATCTAATAATACCTTAATTAATGTTAATTTTTTTTAAAATTAATATTTTATACATAGAAAATCTAAATAATATATTTAAAATAATTAAAAATTATTATTATTATCGGATCGGATTTTAATCGGATCGGATCACCCTATATCCAGATCCGATCCGATTATAATCGGATTCCACCGATCCGATCCGAATCCGATCCGACGGATCACATATAGGGTCCAAAGTCCGGCTAATCGGATCGGATTCGGATCGGATCCGGATCATGATCCGGTCCATTGACAGCCCTAATACCAGCAGCCACCCACGACCCAATAGGAACGATTTTTGTGCCCTGGAATGGGAATAAGTTTGGCAGTGGATCCTGAAATCTTGGTGATCGTCTCTATCTAATGAATGGGAATATAACTCGCTGAAAGCATTTCTTCAACCCAAATATTTTCTGTTAAACCCGAACCTATCCGCATGGAATATCTCCATTTCTAAATTCTATAGGAAGTCCAGGTTCGACTTGCGTCTCTCATCAGTTTCTCAAAAAGACCGGTCTTACCGTCTAGCTGTTGGTACTCTCCATCTTCACATACAATTCAATTTGACCGGGGATATGAAACTTTGAGTATTAAGTGATCCCCTCGTTATTCCTAAATCAAATGGATTGACATGTTTTTCCATCAAATTGTAATCAACCCATGAAAAGCAGTCAGGCAAAGCAAGAGTATAAGGAACGGTAAGAGCTAGGGGCATAGAATGAATCCTAATTCACAATGTCAGTTAATGAACAAGGCTGTGGGATAGTTGAAAAATGCAAATACAGATAAAGAAGACAGAAGAGACTTTGAACTGGGTAGCACATTTTATGAACAAACCTTCTCGAAATGGACATATAGAAAACTCATGATTCATACCAACTCATTGCTAGACATATATGCCCACGAAAGCCATTCTGGAATTGTATTTATCTATTTAATCAATAAATACATATTTTACATTCACACATTGGGTAACATATCAAAAGTATCTTATTGGATGAGACTACTTTTTCCATTAGGTAATATTGTAGGAAAACCATCCAATTAGTTGATAACTGATTGCTAAGGAGATATGGTTTTTCCGGTTCCTTGTAGACCTAAAATTATTCTAAGTTAATCAGGATACATCTGGACAATGTATTCCTAATAACTTACACATTGTTAGTTCTATATGATGGAGTGATGAATCTCAATCATTGAGAGAAGAGTCTCTTGACTAAGATGTGGATATAAGTAAGAAATACTTATATTGCAACTGGATCGCTCAGTGAATACCCTTAGAAATATACTGTCTTTATATTTAGGGTAGTCCATTTGACAGATTGTCCTTAACCTGAGAGGTCGACATCTTCTCTAGTATTTGCCTATGCAGCTTTGATGTAGCCAATCGTCAATGTTCAACACACCAGACTAAATACGGGCTTGTTGGGTTATGTATACTATATTAGAAGAAGTGTGTGTATGCTCAATAAGGATTCCACTGCTCTTATAGAGTAATTAATATTAAGTTGATACTTGTCAAAACCGGACTTGAAAAACTTAGCGCTGGTATTTATCGATGAAATGATTTTATCGAGGAATTTATTTTCTATATAAAAGAAATGTAATTAATATTATTATTTCTTTTTAAGAATTTCTAAAATGTTTTGAAAGTTCAAGTTTGACTAAAAGTATCATAAAGAATGGGTTCTCAATATAAGCCAGGGATTAAAGACAGTATTGGATATTATCTCGTAAGCTTATAACAATATTGGAAGTGGAGGGACGCATCTGTAAATAAATCTTGAGATAGAAATACTTGCAACTAATTCTCTATTTCTTGGAGGTTAATCACATTGTGTTAATGGACATTAATTGTGATTGGTGGAAGTCCAGGGATATAGATAAAATTCTATAATCCTAATGGAGTGTATGAAAAGTGTTTCCTAGTAACAATGCTTTAACCAAAAAGTTGAGTACTTGGTCTCACAACCGGAAATAGGAGATCCCTTTAAATCCCACACACAAGGACTTTCTTAAAGTATTTAATTTAATTTATAATTAAATTAATTAATTTCTCTAAATAATTACTATATGGTATAGTGAAAGCTCTAAAAGGTGGAATCACATTAGATGTGAAAAACCAAATGGGTAGGACCCATTGGGAATTATTTTTAAATAATAATTAAAGTGACCAAAAGGATTTGGAACCCTTTAGAGACGTGTGGAGTGGGGCCCACCTAGGGTGGGACGCCCACTTCAAGGAGGAAATAATATTATTATTATTATTTGTTTAATTAGTTTCTAACTCTAGACTCCTTATTGGATAAGGTTAGTTAGTTAGTTACCAATTAAAGATTCCCTAATTGTTAGGGATTCCATTTGTTTATTACTAATCATTAATTAGTTAGTTACTAATTAAGATTCCTTATCGGATAAGGATAAAGTTAGTTGGTTACTAATGGATAAGGTTAGTTTCTATTAATGATTAATCCTAATTAATTTGGAGAAATCAAGAATAGAAACAAATGGAGGACACCTAATTGGATTAGGAATTCTAATTGGATTAGGATAAGTTTTGAAGGAATCCTAAATGGATTAAGATAAGGATGAGATCCAAGAAGGAACTCTATATATAGGTGGACGCCCACCCTATAGAGATCACTCCAATCTCACGCGCCCCTCTCCTCTCCTCAAAGTTCACGCCCTCCCCTCTCTCTCTTTGAGGTGTACGGTCACACCCCTCTCTCTCTTCTTTTGTCTTCTTGATTGGATCTTGAGCAAAAGCAAGAATTCATCTTGTTCATCAAGAAAGGTTCTTTATTCCAAGAAAGGAATTAAAGATCTTAGAGCTGAAAATTTGGAAGGGACATTAGCTTCCATTAAAGAAAGTTTTAAAGAAAAAGAAGGTCTGTATGGATTGCGAAGGAGACTTGACACTTGTGAAGTTTTGCCCGTAGCGTTTCTATCGTGAATTTGATTTAACAATTTCAAAGTCGCAAAGGTGATTGTGATTTCTAACTTCATTAAATAAAATCAATTAGAATCTTAGTCAGATCTTGGGATTCGATGTATGCCCCCCAAGAACTGTTTTTCTAAAATTAAAAAGAGGCATATTTTCACTCATTCGTTGCTTCTTTTTCAATTTCAATCAAAATTATTAACATAATGCCCGAATTAGCCTCAATGTCTCATGTCATTGGTTATTTTCTCAGTTCAAATATCTAATTACCAATTTGTTTATATATATATATATCATTAGGTCCACCAAATATTTGAGATTAGTTGGGTAATTTAATTAGAAGTTTAGTCTAATTCTAGGGGGGGCATCCAATGAGGTGGTATGATGAAATGTGCATTGTGTATTAGTTTTCTGAAAACACAATTTCTTTAAACTAAACATTGATAGGAGTGCTAAGGTTAATCAAACAATTAATGGAAGAGGTAGTATCCTTAGACATTCTGTCGATCATACGAAGGCCGAAATAGAGATATATTTGATGGTTGTATTATGCTAATTTAATTTTCATTTAATTATTCTTGAAAGTGATTCGCTGCTTACATTGAAGTTTTGAAAAGGAATTATAAGATTCCCTTAGCCAGATTTAAAGACCAGCTCAACCTCTTTCAGAGAGAGAGAGAGAGAGAGAGAGAGAGAGAGCAACCAAGTATAATGAAGCCTGCAGATTGCGATCCCCTAGTGACAATATTATGTATGCAGAAATCTTCCAAAGAGTGCGATCCTTTGGCGACAAAATTATCCATGGTTTAGGATAAGTTTGATTGCTAAAAATTAGGTTAAAACATAGGAAAGATAAGAAAATTTTGAATTTCTAACACAATTTTTAGTCGTATTTTCTTTTCTTTTCTCTCTTTCCATTTATTTTCTCGCCAACCAAACAGAGGGTTAAGGTTTTATTTGTATGGATAGAGCAGATATTTGGAACATTCAGCTCTATATTGTCATTGCTTCTTTGTTTGTTAGGGGGTAAGGCTTATGTCCCTTTTCGTAGTACTTGTTGTACTTACATTTCTTTTAGAGTCCATTCCAGAGAAGTCTGACACTATGCAAGTTTTATCGTTTGACAATATGCATTTTCTTTTGAAAACTAGATGTATTGTGTTTTTCATCTCTTGGGTCAAATACTTTAAATGCAGCAAAATGAATGATTTCAAATCTCAAAAAAAATGATAATGACCTTAAATCTTATGATGATAACAATTAACTGTGTTAGGAACATTGACAAAGTGGTTCAAAGTTTCTAACAAGTACAATGACAAAGTGCAAAGTGCCAAGCTTTATAAGTATTGGCAAAAGAACGGACCTTAGGGGTAAGGTTTTTATCCCCCTTTCTACGTTTAGTTTGCGTTTTATTTTGATAAACATCGGTTTAGTTTGAGTTTTATTTTGATAAACCGATAGCAGTCCATGCCAAACCTTCTCCCCTACTGTTTGCCTTCCAAAAAACCACTCCTTTTACATCAGGATCAATCAAAGGAGCTCTCCCAATCCCAAGCTGTTGGAAAATGCACATACAATAGAACACACACACACATATATATACTAGCAGAGACTTGTGCAATGCATGGGTGTGAATAAAAAAATATCTACTTCTATCCCTCTTATCACAATCCCTTACAATCTCTCTCTTGGATCAATAGTCTCTGCATTCTCTCTTTATCCCTCTTTGTCACAATCCCCTAAAATCGCTCCAAGGGACTAATACGTCTCTACAATCTACATTCACTCACTCTCTCTCTCTCTCACACACACACACATCACAATCCCCTAAAATCCATCCAATTGGTCAATATTTCTCTACATTCTCTCTCTCTATCCCTTATATCAAAATCCCCTAAGATCACACTTCTTTTAGAGCTGTTGCATCAGCACTTCTAAAATTCCATGGATTGGAGTTTGGAGATCAAAGAACAGAGTCTTGTTTCTTTATATTATAGTATATATATATATATATATATAGAGAGAGAGAGAGAGAGAGAGAGAGAGAGAGAGAGAGAGAGAGAGAGAGAGAGAGAGACAGAGAGAGAGAGAGAGAGAGAGAGAGAGAGAGACAGAGATTGTCAATGGTGAGAAATCATGTAAAAATCAATACATTGAATCCCTTCCTCAGTTCCTCAATTGCTTTCTTTGTACTTGTAACGTAACTTTGTCAAAGATGTGCGATAACAAAACAGGGATAAATTCAGAAAAAAAAAGAAAAATTAGGAGCAGTAGTTACATTGATCATCTCTGTGTAGTAGACTGACACTTAGATCTCAAGAAATGGAACATTTAAATTAATGAAGAAAAAAACAAGAGGAGCTAGTGGCAAGTGAATCAAATATGCTAACTTTCTAGATTATAAAAAAACACAATCCCTCCACTCTAAATTTAAGGAAATAAGGCTTTCACTTACCAGAAATGAAAAATGTAAAGCCTCCATAAGTTCTAGTCCAGTGACAAAGACAGGCAAATCCTCAAACCCCTTGATTTCCATGGGAAACATTGATAGAGTACATTAGGCAATGGGGGCTTCCTCTCATACACTTGTCTCAACGATCCGACTCGGGCAAGCACCATCATGTATATTTGTCTAGGAGAATTACTAATCACATTTAATGTTACTGTAAATCCTCCTCACAAACAAAGTACAACCCAGATAACCAACAGCCCCTGAACATTCCAAGAGAGACAGGTCAATAAGTAGAAAAATAGACAACATGAAGAACCAAATCTCCTATAAGTTAAAAAGAATAAGAGCTAAGCGGAACCATATATACTCCAAAGGAAATCTCAACCAAAAACCATACATCAAATCCATCACAAAGGGAACTTCATCCAATTAAAGGATTTTTCACACAGAAAGTCGAATTCCCCTTATACAACCTTAAAAAAACAAAAGAATTTATATATATATATATATATATAAGCAATGAGAGAGAAGAGCACTGATACAAGAAACATATTAGAAATGTAACTCACCACAAAGGATTCCTAAACCAAGACAAAACATCAGTGTGTATCCAAAATAGAAGCTGGTCTGGAAGAAGCCTGACATATTAGTCTTCACGTAATAGTAATATATTGAGTACAAATAGACATAGACTGCGGTTGATGCAGCAGAGAAGAATGAAGTCCATTGCCAGCGATAGTTCTCCGCATTCAGCAAGAAATATGTCCCCACAATTGTCACACAAATGGTAACAATAATGAGAAGCAGGAAAACCAGCAACATAAAGCCATAGACATAGTACACCTATCGAGCAACAAGCCAACAATAAGCATAATTAGGTCTGACCCAGTCTCAGTTAACACTGCACAATGTATAATTGTTAGGAGGTAGGGGTATACATAGTAATTAGAACAGATGTATAGTTGCAAATCTCATTCTCAGGGATTTGTTGCTACCAATAATCTCAGGATATTCACACAAAAAAAAATCAAACGGAACTAATCAGGAAATCTTGCCATAAATAATTGAAAGACAAGAAACAGTTCATTTAATTGGCATATTTCACAACTTACATGTTTACACTTCCTAAATTCCTGTCACAAATTAATGTTAGGTTCTCAAGAAAATTAAACCAAATGAACGAGTATGAAAGTCCTCCAAACAATTAGTAAGATAAAAAAAAATTTGCAAAATTGCAATGCTAAAAAACAATTGCCAATACTCATGACAACTGTTCCAAGATCTTTTCCACGAGCCGTTCAAACCAAAAAGGGGTAATATCTACCTTGTAATTCCAGAAGGATGTGAACTCAAAATACATCTCAATTTACCTTGTAATTCCAGAAGGATGTGAACAGAAAATATGTCTCAATAAATATGCTGCCAAAAGGAAGCAGCCCTCCCATTAGCGAGATTACAGATGGTGTAAGATACCATTTCTTGTCAGGGATTGGGCGAGGGATAGTCTTCACACGGCAGGGGTTGTTTGGAGTGCCACTCCAGTTTCTTCCAACAACTGTACCAAGAAGTGCCAGAGGGAAAGAGATGAAAGCCCAAATGATGAACACAACTACCATTGTGCCAAAGGGAATAGCTGCTAGAGATCCGTAGAATATAGCAATGATGTTCACGATGAACCCAATTCCAAAACACATAAATGGAAAAAGTGACGCTGTCAGTACCATCGACTTTATCCAGCTTTCACCTGACAAAAGTAAGCCTTCAATGAAAAATGTGCCGAGACAATAATCCAGAAGGCTAAGCATCTTATTATTACATCTGAGAGTGGAGACCATTATAAACTAACCTCAGTGGAACTCAAAAAAAAGAAACAATCAAAAAAAACATACAGCTTTGGAAAAAACAAGCAAAAGAGGCAGACTTATGGCTAAAATACGTACCACTGCTGCGTGAGTAGAGTCCACCGCCCACATAACCCGAAATGAATGATGTAAGAGCATAACATACTATAAAAGTAGTGACAATTGCTCCTCGCCTAAACCACATAATAACATTGCAAGTAATAATTTGATAAATTTAATGAGATAAAAGTAGCACATGGAGAAGATATGAAGTAGTCATCAATAAAATGAGAAACTTGAAAGAAGGATTACGAAAGAAAACCAACTCAATAATATACCGAAGGAAGAGGCCAACAAAATAGACTGGTAAGGGAATACATATACAAAAACTCCAGTTTATCCATGGATCAAGGTTATCTATGAAATCTTGCAAAAATATAATTAAATTAATAACATTAAAACGAAAAAAAAAAGGAAGAGAGAGGGAGAGGGAGAAAAAGCACCAAAATTGCCACCCTAAATCAAAATAGTCATAACACAAAAAGCATTTTATACTTAGAAAGCATGATGACTCTTCATTAAGGACACCATTTGCTTCAGCTCAGAAACGTTTCAAATATTTCACAGCTGGTTCTCAACATACCCGATATACAACATCCTGATAATTGCCAATAAGATGACAAGGAGAACAAGCATCACCAGCTGAGCACCTGTGCCAACAACTGCTGAAAGTAGAACCAAATTGCGAGGATGCCGAAAAACATCCCCGTGGACAAGTTTCCAACCAGACTCTTCGCTGATATCTTTTTCCTGATGATAAAGTATTGAAACCGTCATCAATTGGGCTGTTGGCATTTTAAAATTCACTTCAAGATGAAAAACAGGCAATTCAACAAAACCTATTAACAAAACATAAATAAATTGAAGTTTAGAAAGCATCACCTGAGTCTCAAGATCATCATCTTCATGAGCATATTTTGCGTAGTCATTTCTAAGGGTGCGCATTAATATCATTGTAACCAACCCAGTGAGGAAGATAACCATCATGAACAAATTAAAAATGGAGAACCAGTGACTCTACACATAGCACACCACATTTACAGCTTTCAATAAGTGGACATCTTACACAGATATAAAATGCATTCTCACAGGGAAATAACATTAGCAGTCCTAAAATACTCGACTTCAAAGACATTCATCTTAAGGTCCTATGAAATGCCAAAATTACAGTCAGTGATGCATTGTAAACAAACAGATTTTGCAAGTATGACAACAGATTTTGGATAGCTGAAAGCACCACATGTCATTCCACTGATGAGATTAAAGAGGCAAAATAAACCTGCCATTACTAACCAACATTCACCTGGTGCTCAAAAAAAGGGTAGTCTAGGTAAATATCAAAACGCTGTGCAAAAGTGATATTTGTTGAAATCCAACTGACAGAATATGTCATCTCTAATTTACCCACTTCCAACGATTTAGGGCTGTCTTGAATGAGATTAATGTGAATAATCTGCAAGAACAGATACTTTAGCATAATATCGAAACCAGGTCCTCAGAAAATCCAAAACATGATAGATGATACATATGAAAGTTAAGAAACCACAGACCTGATCTCCATTGTATTTAACATTAATAATCCTATGCGTGTAAATGAAATGCTTATTGTTATCACTGTTTATATCATGCCGTAGGTGCCCAACAAAGCCTGATCAAAGATAAGATAATTGATTCAAGCATAAGGATTCAGATCAAATGATCAGAAACAACAAGGACTAAAAGTTTTAACAGAAGTGAGATGAGTGCATACCCCACAAAGGCAGATCATCTGATGTGTATTCAGCACATGGTATGAACGAATAAAGGAAGAAGGGGAAAAAGAGAAGGTAAAGAGTAAGCATTCCAACAAAAAATTGGTAGAAAAGATAAACTGAAAACCACCCACCAAAGAACATACAAACCAAGAGCCCAGACTCAATTTCAGCTCCCCGTAACTATATATAATGAAAGGAAGAATATCATGAACAACATACCCATAAAGAATTCAAACCAATAATTATTGTCAATTGCATCCTTGAACTGTTTGACCTTTGCTGCATCCAGTTCAAGATCACAAATTTTACTTTTTTCCACTTTTTCTGCCAAAAGAAATTGTCAACTACATAAATATTGTTTCTTAAGCATACTCAATAACAAAATGAAAGAGCAAGAAGGTCTGCATACTCTGAAACCTAATTTCAATCTGGCTATCAATTAGCTCATTCCCACCTAGAACCTCGCCACGGCCACTCCACTTGTGAGCAGAATTACCAGATGGGTGACAAAAAGGAAGGCTGTAAAAATTGTAGGTTTCTTGCGGATTATTAAAAGGGCCAACCTTGTTTACCCAAAGGGTAACTAGGTCTTCTTGTTGATACTGAATTAGACACCAAAAAAATTGTTAGTGAATTCCAAAAGGATACATACAACTTACAATCTAAAAATGGGAAATAAAGACACCACAGAGTCCCAGTTGACTGGATGAAAAGCAGGATGTGTACTTTGAGCTGCTTATGCCCATTTAATTTCAGTGCCTGTTGTGCCTTCTACTTAGTCAATGTCATAAATATAAGAATGCAATTTATTATAACTAGAAAAGCTGACAAGCTACAATAAACATTATGAAACACACATCTTATTCTGCAAAAAACATGAAATAGAAAAAGACCCATTTACTGGACAGAAAGCAAGAGGTGTAATTTTGACTCCTAACGTTCGGTGAAGTGCCTGCTTAGGAATCAAGACAAATATAAAATGAAATTTAAACATGAAGTGATTGAACATGACTACTGATGTTTGGTTGAAAGCTTCAAATATATAAGCTAACAAACAAGAACGAACTTGCAGGTTTGTGGTTTTGCAAACATGAATAATTTGTACCAAGGTTCGTAGTGTATAGTCCAGTTGGGAAAGGTTCAAGGTTTGTACTTTGTTTGTTTTCATAGTGATCACTATTTGCTAGATGAGACCCCGTGCTGTTTTCTCGAAAGGGTTTCCATGTAACAATTTGTGTCCTGTGGTGTGTGAATTGTGTCTATTTTAACTTAACCGAAAAATTGGTAGAGAGACCTTAGTAGACCTATTCACCTCCCGTCTAAGTCTTGTGATCTCATAAGAAAGGGAATTTCAATTTCATGCATTTTCACTTTAAGCACATCATTTTGCACCCCCCCCTCGAGTCCAGATGAGCCCTTGAGTTCGAGAGAGACATCACCGAAACACCAAACCAAGATTTTTGAACCCAAAACCCCAGGCCCAGTTCAAACCCAACACCTTCTTCATCATTATTCCCCAAACCTAGGCCCAATTATCTGAGTTCAAACCCAATTGCCCAAGCCCAACCAAATTACCCAAGTTCAAATCCAACCTTTTGCCCCTTATTTCCTTTGGGCCTAAACCCTTTACCAAAGCCCAATTAATCAAGCTTTATTGTTAAACCCTTCGTAAGCCCTAACCAAGGCCCAATCAACCAAGCCCATGACCCATGTCTAAACCTCAATAACCCATAACACAAATCCAAGCCCATTTAACCTACATCCAAAACCCACAAGCCCAAGACCCATTTTCCCTATTCATGGTATGCCACTTTCTTTTTCTTTCATACCCTGCTCCTATGAAAGTGTCTCTCACTCCAACCCCAAGATTTCATCTCCTAAGTAAGGAGAAGAGGCTATATTGAATAGGGGTTCTAACCCTCTCTCTAACCCTCTTTGACCCTAGCCCCTCTAACCTATCCACCTACCTTAGCCTCCCCTACAAGCCTACCCTACCCTACCTCAAGTACCCATTCATTAAACCCAACCAATAAGGACGAGATCCATTCACCACTGAAACCCCCTTATTCTCATATATCTCTTTCCCATTCTCTCTCTCTCTCTCTCTCTCCCTAATCATGGCTTCCTTTTTTTTTTTTCTTATTTTTCTCAATCTCTCCCCTTCCAACTTAATCACATGAGCAGCAAAGAGAGTGGGGCTATCTGTAACACCTACTCTCCAGGTCTTATTCCTCCTCCACTCATATCAGTAGTAGAGGCACCACATCTCCATGAACACAGCACCTATCTTCAGAAGCAGTAATTTCTCTCCATCGTTCTCTTCTTCTCTGGTTCGGATAGCAAAAGGGAACCACCTGTTCACACCCAACAAACAGCCCAAAGAGCCTCTATTATCATCCCCAACAGCGGTTGATTCTGTAGAGACCCGAATCTGTTTTTCCATTTCTATCTTGTTTAATGGGGGTAGAATGGTCTTTTGTTATATTTTTGTGCATGTTTATTCATCGCTAAACTAAGTGGAGTGTTTTAAATGTTTAAGTGATCAATGGGTGAGAAATTAGAGCCGACGATCGATCGTAAGGGAACCGACCTGTTGTCCAAAGGCTTTGAAACTTTGATCCAAGACTTTTTCAACCCATTCGGACGCAATGGAACCCTCCATTTGCATAAATGACGACTCAGCCTTCGCCTTTCAGACCTTGCCCAACCTAGAGAATCACCGGCACTACGATCAAAAAACTAAAGCGGGTGGTTGGACTCCTTGAATTCATCGGGCAAAGCCTTCAGAAACTGAGGTAGGTAATGGGTTCTCTTTCGACGTAAAAATCATGGCCACCTTATTGAGGCTGCTGTTGGGGGCTGGAGCGAGAATCCATGTTTTCAAGCTCAGGTTTGAACTTAGCCCAACTTGGAAGAATACGGAAGATTATGTCAGTACCTTGATCAAGATGAATTGTTATTCCTGTTATCGGGCTGTTGGAAAAGCAAGAAATTATTCCTTTCTCGGGGTGAAAGCGGGACCTTCTCGAAAAGTTAGATGGTGATGCAAATTTTTTTGCTTACGATGTTGATTTGAAGTTTGGTGGACACTTTTTACCCCTCCCCCCCCAGGAACCAATTGGATTAGTACTCCATCATTCGTGGGGCTTCTGGGTATTGGCCTCAGTATTCCCTTCACTTTTGGCCTTGCTCTTGCTGTCGTAGGGCATGTATTATTTCCAAATGAGCTTCAATTCCTAGACATGAAACGTGTTGGAAGTAGTGAGCGTAATGACGGTCACTCTCATCCCTGATGGCTTGTGAGACCCTTAGGGCTTTGGACCGATGTGTCCAGAAAAGAGGTGGCTCTTCAGAGGGTGTATTTCCTATACAGATATGGTCCTGGAAAACTCTCAATGCTGAAACCTCCTGCTACTCCAGCTTTTATGGAGCCAGGATGTGATCGAGTCCACTGTTCTTTTAGTAAAGGTCCCTCCCATTCCCTATATAGACGGCTCCAGAGATGTGGTTCTGATCAGCTTGTTATTGGCTCCAAATGCTGGTGTGGAAGTGTCCTGGCTTCATGTGTAGAGATCAATCGCAAGTACAT
This sequence comes from Tetracentron sinense, assembly GCA_015143295.1. NCBI lineage: Eukaryota > Viridiplantae > Streptophyta > Magnoliopsida > Trochodendrales > Trochodendraceae > Tetracentron > Tetracentron sinense. The sequence goes on from JABCRI010001451.1 coordinate 49,900, forward strand.
CTTGAAAACATCACCTCATTATTCTCGTCTCAGGGGTTCAGCCATTATTTCCAAAAAGGGTAGTTCGGCCAAATCGGGCGCACCCAAGACATCCTCTTCATCGAAGTCATAACGGATGTGGTTGAGTGTGGGCCCTCTTATGAAAAACTCATTTCTCGCTTCTTGGGGGTGGAGATTAAGTGAGAAAGCAACTTTCGGCGTGACAGGACTCTTGGCTACTATTGAATTATATTAGCTGGTTGGGTGACTGATACACATCCTTATGTTCTTCATTCACGGTCCCTGCATAGGAAAAGAGAAAGAGCAATGATATCCACTTATGGACGATCAGCCTATATAAAGACTAAAGTAAGGTTACTCCCCTGAGTGGAGAATGCCTGGTTTGAAAGCCGAGGTTGCCAAAATGGGGGTGAAGTGTTGCTTATCAACATCGTATATAAGGATTTGAGAGCTCGAGTTGATATACAGAAGCTGTGATGAGGAAGTTCAGTATTTCCCGAATCCAATGGTGAGAAAAAAGTCTACTACAAGGAGGTGATCTTAAGTTGAACACGGAGCTGGCTCATCTTCGGCAGAAGTTGACGGACCAAGGCGGAGCTCTTCAGATTCAGATTGAGACTTAGGATCGGCCTTGTAGTTGATAATACATTCTAGAGAAAATAAGGTTTTGTCATATTTTATGGGTCTCAGAATTCGGTTTTATTCAATAAGGAATTGTTTTTTAAGGAATTGCGTCATCGCGCATTTCGTTTTTTCTTTTTTTTACCCTAAAGAATTGGGTTAGAAGTAGTGACACATCAGGTTTTAATGGTATCCAAACTATTATAAAATACATTGGCCACTCACGTGACTACTCAAAATTATCCCAAGTAGTTGCAGTAAGAAACCGCGTCTAAAAATTCCTGCCTATACGTGTGACTCCAGAAGGAACAAAGAAGACAAATTTTTGTTTCAAGGCCTCTTTTACCCGTGTGCCGTTAGCCAAGACCCAAGTGACAACACGCCCATTTAATATAAAAGCTCCCGCGCCCTTTAAAACGGCGCACCCCCCCCTTTTTTACTCCAAATCTGTGAAATAGAGATTTGGGTTCGATCCCCGTAGAGTCGCCAGCTGTGCGATAGCCGGCACGGGTCGATCTCCTCCCTAAATCAGTAGTTTTCAACTGATGAGAAGCAGAGATCTTTAGAGTGCCACCACCAAACTCCGGGTGTGATTGGTCACTACAATGAGAACCTCGATTTAATAAAGCGAGTTGGGTTCCGGGGAGTCTCTTAGGAGTGGGGAAGGTGTTAGGCACCCAACCCAGCAGGCGGAACGACGGTTACTTATTAATTTTCTCCA